>JAPKLW010001584.1:16675-38983 GCA_026898455.1 Plectranthus barbatus
TCTGTGCCGAAACAAAACAGGACAATTGTTTCGGGACGGAGGGAGTATATCATTATTATTATTTTTTAGAATTCCATCAACCACGGTGAGAAAGAATTATAGGGAAAATATACCAAATTTATCTGTGCTGATTACTACAATGATATTCCTTGAGGACATAAAAAACATCTAAAAATGTATATGAAATAGACAAAAATTAATGGTGAAATAGACAAAAATTAATGGTGAAGTGTCTCTATAAAAGAAGACAAACAATATTGTAGTCTAATTCTAAATTGAATAATTTGAAGCACAAGTTCTAATTTGACTAATAAATTTAAAGTTAGAGATAAACTCAATCAGAATTTAATATTTCACCATTACATAATTAGAATTGCTATAATTTAATAACAAATTATAATAAAAATAGGGTTTACTTGCAAATTTGATCAAAAAATTTCAATACTTTTGCAATTATAACAAACTTTTGAATTTTTTGCAATTATAACAAAAAAATTTCAATTTTTGCAATTATAACAAAAAACCTAAATCTTTACAAATATAATAAAATATGTTTTATCCAAAAATCATCAATTAAAATTTAAGTCTTTTTATTGTTTATTATTCCATTATATTTGGTATCTTTCAATCTTTGAAATTAAAAATTGACACAATATATATTAAATGATTATAAACTATAAGTTATTTCATTTGGGATGGAATTAACTAACAAAACTAAAATATAGGGTAGAATTAATTGATAGAAATTTCTTTGATATAATTTCGGGAAAAGATAAAATCTTGACTCTGGGCGACATTTTGAATTGGCCGTGATGGCTGGGAAAGGAGAGAGCAACGAGTTTATTATTATGTTTGAGGAATATAGTTTATAATTATACAATGTATATTGTGTTATACTGTTATTTTTCAAAAGTTAAAAGATTGAACAATATTAAATATAATAAAAAAACAATACAAAAAAATGTCATTTAAAATTATTAAATTTATAAATAATGACAAACAAACAATCACAAACTTAAGTTTTAATTTACACTTTTGGGGATAAAATATATTTTGCTTTAATTGTAAAAATTTTAGATTTTGTGTTATAATTGCAAAATAGAAAAGTTTTATGCTATAATTGCAAAGAATGAAAAAGTTTGTTATAATTGGAAAAGTAATGAAAAGTTTTGATCAAATTTGCAATTAATCCATAAAAATATATAGCCAGATATGGCCAATTATAGTTTAAATATTTTTATCAAGAATTATTTGAAAGCTGTATTAAAATCTGTATTAAATCCTATAAATCTAATTCATAAGGACTATTATAAATTAAAAAAAAATCTGATTTTGATTCTATTATTTTATTTTCAAATGGCAAACATATTATAAATCATATTTCCATATCAACAAAATGAATTTAAGTTAGATTTTCAATCTCGGAAAGAGAAATGGAGTTTAATAAAGTTTATAAATATTTTCAACAAACAAAGGTTAAATTAGACTTAAATGGTATGAATCCAAATTCCAAACTTCAGCAATTTACAACCTAGTTTTTTTTTTTTTTTTTTTTTTTCTCTCGAACCTGAAACCTATATTTTCAGATTAGCTTGACTCGGTTCTTATTTATAATTATTGAACTTAAAAAAAATTGAGAACATGGTGAATTCCATTGATAAAAAATAAAATAAAAATAGTTAATTTCAAGTGGGCAAGCAAAATAAAAAAATTATTAACCACTCAAAACTACATTCTGGGACTGGGTTGTCTACGAGTAGACCAATATATCTCCACACAGACATACTACATTTTTTTATAACTACAAATTTCAAAAAATCTCCCCCATTTTCACTCTCTCTCTCTCTCTCTCTCTCCCTCGACTGTTTTGCACTTCGCTTCTAAGTTCATTCGCCGTTTACAAACCTGAATTCGTTTGGCTTTGGCTGGAACTCAAGATCAATCACATTCTCAATTTAGATCTGCTGCGTATTTCTCAACTTTTTGAGTTCGAGTATTAAAATGGCGACAATGGAAAGCTTGATTGGATTGGTGAACAGAATACAGAGGGCTTGCACCGCCCTCGGCGACTACGGCGGTGGCGACCAGGCTTTCTCCTCACTTTGGGACGCTTTACCCTCCGTTGCTGTTGTTGGTGGCCAGGTTGGTTTCTTTGATCACCATTGTTGAAGTAGAAACTCAGGAAGTGCGTGATTCTTGGTCTTTTGGTGTGACTGATTCGTGAAATTAGCAGATCTGTGCACTTGATTGATTTGATTTTTCTAGGTTAATCAGGAATTTTATTGATGATTCGGATTCGAAAATTCTAGTGTTTTAGTTAAAGACAAATTTTATTTTGAAATTTTTTGTGGGTTCTGAATGTGTTTGTTTTTTGTGGTTTGAGCTGAAAACAGAGTTCAGGAAAGTCTTCGGTGTTGGAGAGCATTGTAGGACGTGATTTTCTTCCTCGAGGCTCTGGTTAGTAATGGTTAAAGCAATTTGTTTTCACCGGAAAGATCACATTGTTTTCTGAAAATTTTGCTTTTGCCGATTATCTCTCTGTTGATTTTATCACCTGGAATGTTTTCTATTTGTTTTTTATTTATCATTTTGAATCCAGGAATCGTTACGAGGAGACCGCTGGTATTGCAACTGCAGAAAACTGAAGATGGGCAGCAGGAATACGCTGAATTCGGTCATTTGCCTCGGAGACGGTTCTCTGATTTTGGTACGCTTGTGCTACTGAAGACGTGCAATAACTCCATTAATGAAATGTTTACACCATCTTTTCTGATGCAGCTATTGTACGCAAGGAAATTCAGGATGAAACTGATAGAATCACAGGAAAGACTAAACAAATTTCTCCAGTTCCCATCCACCTCAGTATTTATTCACCCAATGGTAAAGTTTGTTCTTGAAGCTAATTTATCTTGAGGCTCGTGACTTGTAAAGTTTGTCGTTGAAAGGGTTCAAAACTGCTGATTTTTCTTTCAAATTCTTTATTGCAGTCGTCAACTTAACTCTTATTGATCTTCCGGGTTTAACAAAAGTTGCTGTAGGTATGTGTGTCATTTGTTATTCTTCTAATTGGTAATATTTAAATAATATAAACTGCATGTCTATATCTGATGCGGAATAATATTAATCTTTGCAGAGGGACAACAAGAAAGTATAGTACAAGACATTGAGAATATGGTTCGTTCGTATGTGGAGAAGGTAATTTAATGCACTTTATATGGGAGATAAGTGTTTTTCAGCGGTTTATTACATTCTCTACTACAACGTATTTTGGCATGCAGCCCAACTGCATCATACTGGCAATATCTCCAGCTAACCAAGATATCGCAACATCAGATGCTATTAAACTCGCAAAGGAAGTGGATCCATCTGGTTAGAGTCTTCCCCTGATGATTCAAAGCATGATTTTCAGTAACATGCTGCTAACTTGGTAAAGCTATTTGTGGTTCATGCAGGTGAACGCACATTTGGAGTGCTTACAAAGCTTGATCTGATGGACAAAGGGACCAATGCGCTGGATGTAATCTCTCCCTCCATTCTATGCGTGTATATTTAGTATAGGAATAAAAAAAAGATTGACAAAAATGAAGTGAATCATTACATTTTGGGAGACTTAAGAGAATTAATGATGTCAATTATCTTTTTCTTCAAGTTGTTTAATGATGCCCTTGTTTGTGGCGCTCGTCCCCATGCATTGCATGTGCACTCTCATTCTATGCCCCCTCTTATTCAAGCATCATCTACCTTTGTCTTCATGTTTATTTTTAGTTGAGAAGTAGTTCAACTGATTTTTCTATGCTCTATTGCTACCAATAGGTTCTGGAGGGTAGAGCTTATCGTTTACAACACCCCTGGGTGGGTATTGTGAACCGCTCACAAGCAGACATCAACAAAAATGTTGATATGATGGCTGCTAGGCGAAAGGAGCGTGAGTACTTTGCGACAAGTCCTGACTATGGGCATTTGGCTAGCAAAATGGGTTCTGAATATCTAGCAAAGCTGCTCTCCAGGGTATTCTTTGTTTCTCAATTGCCATAGATATGCTTGCTGCAATCTGGATTGAGCTTTACATTGTTGGATGTTTCTCTTTCAGCACTTGGAATCTGTAATCAAGGCAAGAATTCCAAGTATAACTTCCTTGATCAACAAAAGTATAGATGAACTTGAAGCTGAACTGGACCACCTTGGAAGGCCTATTGCTGTTGATGCTGGGGTGAGATTATTGCCTTCCTCTTCCTGATTTTATTTTGACGTATTTCGACGTTCTCAGCAACTGAAGCTTGTATTTCAGGCTCAACTATACACCATTTTGGAACTTTGCCGTGCTTTTGACAAGATATTCAAGGAGCATCTGGATGGAGGGTATGTCTGTCTTGTCTAACATGTTAATGTGTTTGCTGAACTTTGTGGCCATAATCTGACAGTGCATTATTAGACATATGCAAAAAAAATTGGCCCTTCCAAATACATTTATTTTGTCAAGTAGCAATTGGAGTAAATTAACCATAATTATCCTTGGGCATTCTTTAGAAAGGTTTTGAGAAACAGAACCAAATGGTTAGACGCTTAGAGTTGAGTTATATTTTTTGTAATTTATTGGGAAAGCGAAGAAAACCCTCAATTCAATGGGTTGTATCGGGCTGTTATGATTTCAGTTTGTGTCTGCTTAGTTAAATATGACATGGCAACTGTTGTAGATTTTAATCAGCTGAGCACTTATTTCAGCCGTCCTGGAGGTGATCGAATTTATGGGGTTTTTGACAATCAGCTGCCTGCTGCATTGAAAAAACTTCCATTCGATCGTCATCTTTCAGCGCAGAATGTCAGAAAAATTGTCTCAGAAGCAGATGGTTACCAACCACACTTGATTGCTCCTGAGCAAGGTTATCGGCGGCTGATTGAGGGCTCCCTAAATTATTTCAGGGGCCCAGCTGAAGCTTCTGTAGATGCTGTTAGTACTCTGCTATTGGAGACCATTTATCTCATATAATGTTTATTGCCTTGTTACACTGTGACTGACCCGGAAAAATGTGTTCCAGGTTCACCTTGTGCTGAGAGAACTTGTCAGGAAGTCAATGGGGGAGTGTCAGGTGGAGTGCCATTCTTCAGATTTTCTTTCTAATATTCTGTCATTCTAGTTCTGAGTTCACGTGTGTTATATTGTTATCTTGCTGGGGGAGCAGGAGTTGAAACGGTTTCCAACTCTCCAACAAACTATAGCCGGAGCAGCGACTGAAGCATTGGAGAGGTTTCGTGAGGAAAGCAAGAAAACGGTGGTTAGATTGGTTGATATGGAGTCTTCGTATCTGACTGTTGATTTTTTCCGGAAGCTTCCTCAGGAAGTAGAGAAAGCAGGAGGAAACCCGGGCGGGAACCATCCACGCGAAAGAGAAAGCGCAGCAGCAGCAGCAGCTAATATAGATCGTTATGCAGAGGCACATTTCAGGAGGATAGGGTCTAACGTGTCGTCGTATATAAATATGATATCCCAGACATTGAGGAACTCAATTCCGAAAGCGGTGGTTTACTGCCAAGTGAAGGAGGCCAAACAGAATCTACTCAATTACTTTTACACCCAAATTGGGAGGAAAGAGGTATTTGCTTGATTGAGCTTTACTTTCGTTGTTTCATGCATGTGCTATAATATTGTTATTGGATTGGATTGCAGGGGAAACAACTATCGGAATTATTGGATGAAGATCCAGCATTGATGGAGAGGAGGCAGCAATGTGCAAAGAGACTTGAATTGTACAAGAAAGCAAGGGATGAGATTGATTCTGTCGCATGGGTTCGATAAATCTCCATCCTCACATCACATCACTGTCTTCTGTATGTTCATATATCATTATATGGTTCTGGATTCTGGGGACGCCATCTCCATGTGTGTTCTGATTCATTATATTATTAATTTGTCTTTTCATGCAGTGAGATTTTGTTGTATTGAAGAATGATTTTCTCACTTTTTAGCTACAATATTTTTTTGTCATGTGGTTGATATGAAATAGTATATATCTATTTTTTATATAGAACTTACTCATTTAATCCAAATAGGTAAAATTCTCAATTAAAATAATTATACAGTTTCCCCAAAAATACATTTAATGGAGTGAGTTTTCTGCAATATTTATATTTTTGGAAGACTATTATTTTTGTCATTTTACTTTGATTATTGTGACAGGAATGAATTAACTATCATTGTGATAGGAATAAATTAACTACTTTTTGATTATTTGGCTTAATTAAACTTTTTTAATTTGTAAAATAGATTCAAATTAACCCTCTATATTAAAGATATGAGAAAAACTAATCTAAAGGGGTGACAGAGGAGGGAGTATTATCTTATACAAATTTTTGCCTCAACTTATTATAAGGAATCCCAAACAGTAGCAAAAATGAACTCAAGTTTTTTAATTCTTATTGGAACTGAAATTTCCGCAACGATGGCCACAATATTTACGTTAATGGCGAGTGAGAAAATCCTCCTGCAAGTTGGCGGTAAGCTGATGCTGATCTGATAATAGTTTATTTCTGTTTGATTATGATTTTTCCAGTGGCTTTGCCCTACTAAATTCTGATCGTTTCACGCAACAGTGCGGGTTTTTTTTTTAATCTTTCCTTTCAACTTATTTAGCTTATGAAGTGGAACTACAATATAGTTACGCTCTGTTATGTGTGAAAATTCTGTAGAGAAATCGAACATGGAATACGGATGCCCAATCACTGATTTTGACAAGTACGCAAGCATTAGAGGCCACAATACTTTCTGAAATCGTTTATTCTAGGCATCGAATATGATTTTTGGAAGCACAGGCACTACTCTTAATAGATTTAAATTTATGATTCTATATTTGGAGTGGGCAAATCATTGTTGCTGTTGGCTGGTGCTAGTTGTGAATTTGGGTTTGAATCGGCAAGGGTCGGAAGCCGTGCTCAAGGCTGGCTCGCCAGATCTGCTCAATGTCAAACACCGTGTTTCCACACTCATGGACATCCCACCCTTCCATGGCATGCAGTATTCCGGCTATGCGCCATGCGCTCATCACCCGTCTAGGCAGCCAATTCTGCAGTGCATTCACACAAATTCATGAATAAAGGAGATAGACAGATAGATAAAAGGAGTTAGAAAGCTTGGTTTGGTTGATGCCTAACCTCACAAGCGTCCACATTTTCTAGATGCTTGGGAGCCAGCATTGCTGGTGTGCTGTTATAGATGCAGTCTTTGCGCATTTTCTTTGGAGGAAAATGTGAAGCGGGAATGAAAAGTGTTCCTTTGGGTGCTTTCAGCTGCTCGTTTTCACTTACACCATCTCCCACTAGCCATGTCTGCACAAGTCACACTTTGTGTTAGCACACACCCCTGATACCTGCATGCTTTGCTTTCATTATCATTACCTTTGAAGCACCGTGTTTGGTAAGGATCAGATTGTTTCCAGCTTCGTCGGTAAGTCTTGCCTTCAGTTTTTTGTAGTCATCCTCCGATATCGTAAACACCTGTTGCAGTTCAAGGAATATGATGTCAATTAACAGAGAAAAACTTCATCCATCATGATTCATGTCATTTATGCTATGCTATTGCGATCATGTTTCTATGGGGATAACAGTTAGTATATACCTGGGTTCCCCCTCGGCATAAAGCAAGGGCAACAGAGTAGGCAACCTTTGATAGGTTGCCTCGAAGGACGACCTGAGGTGTTCCTTTTGGAATGCTGTTTAGCACAATGGCAGCGGCTAAACTACTCCCGTCTACCAACTTTACTTTTAGCTGAGGGTGCCTTCTCAGGAACAGTTCGCCATTCTTATTCAGCCCCTGATCCTGCATCACATGAACAAAGACTTGAATAACTGATGAGTCTTTGATACAGAAGTATCAAGTTGTAGAGCCCTGTTACTTGCCTGATTCAATAGGCCTAGGCTCAACACCTTAACACCCTTTGCCTCAGCTTCTAATATACTTTCCTCAATCATGCTATTAATTACTTCTCTCTGCCATTGCATGTAGTACTGCAGGGACATGAAAACGAGTGTCAGAAAACTGGATTTTGTGTTACAACTTGCTGAATCAGAACTAAAGTAATCTTTACTTGAATGCTATATTTGGGAATAGCCCATGTTTGCAGCTTTAGGTGTTTGAAGACATTCCTCTCGACAGTAAAGGTCCGCCCATAAATCCAAGTCACCATCATGGACCAAAAAGTGATGGGCCACATTAGCCACAAGTACCACTTGGATTTCTGAGGTGCAGATGCCAAGTGTGCAAATCCTAGGCGGAGATGATATATGGATTCTGGTGTCGTGAGATGAGTCAGATGCACCACATCGGGTGCTTCCTCCTCCCTAGCAAGTGATCTCTCGTGTAATGAATCGGAAGACTTGTCCATGGTACCATAGATATAATCATAAAATGGCATGAAAAGTGAGTAGTTTGTGCGAAACTGAGTGTGATGCAGCGAGTGGTACCTGTTTCATCGAATATGCAGTCAGTCAGTTGGAATAAGCTATTATTAGTTCCAGATACTAAGCAGACGATTAAAGCAATCTGATGGTGATTAAACATTGTAAGTTTTTACCAACTTTTCTACTTCTCTCTATGCCAAAAGATTGAAAGTGCATTGACTGTTCTCTCATAGGAATTCAGATATTATTATATGCTTATTCCACATTAGTTTTTCATTCATAAGCACATTTTCTTACTAATTATGACTTGAATGCCTGTATGCAGCTTTATAAGGTGATCTTAAACTAGAGTGTACATAAAGTATTCAGTATCATACAGGTGCATTTATATGGCATAATCTTTCTTGATAATGGAGTCAATTAAGTTCAAAGAAGAAGTATTAACAAGGACATAAAATATAATATTCTGTCGACTTAAAACTAATAAAAATTATAACTCTCCTAAATGGAGCAAGGAAATAAAAGTCATTAATTGTCATCATGAATTAATGTTGGTGTCTTGCTGAAAGTAGTTGGGCTTGGTCAAGTTTTGGGTCTTGACAGAAAAGTAGGACATAACAGAGGGGAGGGACCAAGACACATTTCCAGAACATGGGCAATTCTCTATTCACAAAACTAGTTCCACTTAACAGCATGCTAAACTGAATATTCCTGGAACAACTCACAAAAAGTGAAAGTAAGGTACTTACGAAGGCGTGTACATGAGGTACTTGAGGGGGGGAAATATTGAGAAGAGCCACTTTGGGATGCACTCGAAGTTGCAGTGCCCCATGTTGTTCATGAAGTCCACATAAGTTATATAAATCACAACCGAGAGGATGGAAGCATTCCTCATGTAGAAATTTGTGAAAAACGGAATCGAGAACAGTATGAAGTATGCTATATGCTCCGCAAATGGGTGAATCACAGCTGCAGCAACAATGGATTTTGTTGATTAAGTGAGAGTTAGATGGTAACAACATACAATATATGTGTATTGTAACAAACACTATTTGGGGGAGGGGGGCATCAGTGGAGTTATGCATAAAAGGATAAATTGAATCATATAATCTAAGATGTCTCTGCTTGTTATTGGTCTGAATTTGTTGAACACCCAAAAGAAGACATGTAGAAAGCAAAAACTATTGATGATGATTTTTAGATAACTTGTGTTGTCATTATTTATTTAGAGCTGTGATTTCTTACATGTAATAGGCTCAGTGACGATGGAGGAGTGGTGGTGGGAATGGTATCGGGAGTAAAGGAAGTGGTGGTGCAACGCCCTATGCAGCCAGTAGTACAGGAACTCCACTGGACCAGCATGAACTAACAAGGCCCAGATCACCCCATCTGTCCTCCACCAGGGAAGATCTTGAGCTGGCTTGTGGAACATCGATACTGAGTAGATCAGAATCCCACTTAGTATAATTTGATCATCCCTATGATACAACTTCCACACATAGTTAGATCATATCCAAAGTATCCACATTTTCATGTGAAATTAGGAGTTCCATGAGGAATTTGAGTGAGATATGGGAACATTACCAGTTTCTCTCTCTATCAACTTGCTCGAATTCGATGCTCTTGTCAACTATCCTGTTATTTCCTTTGGCTGTTCGATAACGAGAGAGTGAAATCCATATTTGGTTGTGCAACATCCTCCATATCAATAAAGGTAGAATGAGAAGATTTGAAAGGTCTTTCTCATTTTCATCTTTCACAATGTATGAGTACACTGAATGTGTCACCAAGGGAGCCAACACCACGTACTGTATCAAAACATCAAAAAAGTAAGGCAGAAATCATGTAGCTGAAGCATACAAAACCACAGGAAAGTAAGCGTGTTATTGGTGTTGGGCTAAAATGCTTATGCATAGTTCTCGTTTATGGTTTTTGATTATGTTCTGAATATGTGAAACATTTATTTACTCACTCTCTTGGGCTACTACCATGATGAACCTGAGATGCAGGGATATGAATACTAACTTCCAGTGTGAACTATCGAAGTAAAAAAAAAAGAACATTTTTACATGCTTGTGGCGCCATGTAACAGGGTTGCACAGCTATCCAGAGGAATAAGAAGAAGAAGCAATTTTGGATACAGGATTGTGTGCAGTTCAATGTGGACCAACTAAAGCTTCACTAAAACTAAACAAGTACGACAAACATGGTTTGGAAGGTGAGACATTCTTATGTTTATTCCTAATGCAGATAATGGATCATGACAGAGAAACACTAGAAGATAAGGAAAGCACCTTGTAGCTCCCAAGCCATGTCCATGGCCACTCAGTGAGAATCCCTGGTTTGGTAGCCATTTTGCTTCAACTGGTCAGCTTTTCTCCCCAACACAGAATTTGATATTTATAGAGCATAACATACTGCTGCTATAAGTACATAAATATCCTCTCGTTTAAACAATGCAGTATCTTCCTGGCATGGGCCGCTGTGCTAACATGCCACCTGTGTCAAATCTTTAATGCACTGTCATTAAAAGTAATAACACTGTTATTGTCTGTAGATGGGGCGGTGAACTGAGTCGAGTAAATGCTACTTGCCACGTTTGAGGTAGCTGAAAATTATAAAAGTTTACATTACTATTTACCTTGCATTTTATTAGCGATAAATATATTTACAATCTAATTAAATCTTATTTGTTATAATTGGAACATAAAAGGTTGAGTACCTATCCATAAACTGGTTTGGATCCAGATAAGCTCGTGGTGATGCTTAGGTATGTCGATAAGTTATGTTGGGTAATAAACGAGTAAAACTTGAGCAACTTTTATGATGATTGAACATGGTTAAGGAGTTTGAAGATATAGGTGAGGTGCATTTATTAGTTTCACCAGCCAACTTGATGGGGTCGGCATGTAATGGCAGCAAGGTACGGTTGAGCATTCACATCATTGATCAAATGTTGAAGCAAAGATCTTCATTTCTTTGCTGCTGCACCGCTTCAATTATCATCTCATCTGCTGCAACCTTTTCCAATTTATACAAGGTAACCAATGCACAACTGCTTATATTTTTCTCCTTGCATATTTAGATCTTGCTAAATCCTAAAATCACTACTACTTTTGTGCCGTTGTACTAATATTACATTCATGTGGAACCATTTGGGCCATGAATCTTGTGAACTATCAACCCTAAATAGAATAGCAAATCAAATGAGGTTGGTAAGTCAAATTTTGACCACTATCATAATCGTGTATAAATATAACACGGCAAAATCAAATGTGAAATTATGAATAATTGTATGGTACAAAACATGAATGTAAAAATCGTTACATGCCAGTTGGGAGTTTGGCAATCTACACGTTCCTGGAAAATAGTCAATCGATAAGTTTATTTTTTTATATTTAGTATTTATAATATATACTTTAATTATTTTTTAAAAAAAATAAGAAAAATTAGCCGCCTGAATAGACTAATCGGCTGCCTAGATCGGTGCTAAATACCGGTTACTCGGCAAACCGTTTCGATACAAGAATTTAAAATTTTTTTGTTCGGCTAGGGGTTGCCTAGTGCTAGATTTGTCTAGGTTATTTTACTTTATATCCTAAAATGTGTGCATCACTAACATAAACTATTATGAAGGAATTTTATCAATTTAGTACATGAAAGATAATTTATTTATCAATTAAAAATTTAAAAGATAATATTCTTAATTTAGTATGTGAAAGATAAAAAATTCTCAATTCTTACCTAAAAAATTATAAAATACTCAATTGAAAACCTTAATAAAAGGGGAAGTAGTGATGGCCCCGGGCCGGTTCCGGGCCGGTTCCGGTTCGGAACCGCCGGTTCCGGTTCCGGGATATTTGGAACCGGAACCGGCCCGGCTAGAAGACTCCACGGTTCCGGTTCCGGGCCGGTTCAGCCGGTTCCGGTTCCGAACCGCCGGTTCCTTTATTTAATTTTTTTTTTAATTTTATTTGAATTTTAAACGGCCGAACCGCCGGTTCCGGTTCGGAACCGCCGGTTCGGCGCCACGTGTCAGCGTTCCATTCGTTGTTTTCAAAAAAATAGCCGTTGGAACCGGCGGTTCGGAACCGGAACCGCCGGTTCCGGTTCGGAACCGCCGGTTCACATCAATTTTTTTTTTTTTTTATTTTCGGCCGGTTCCACGGTTCGGAACCGCCGGTTCCGGTTCCGGTTAAAACATGGAACCTGAACCGGCCCGGCTACATCCGGTTACGGTTCCGGTTCGGAACCGTTTGCACGGTTCCGGTTCCGAACCGTGGAACCGGCGGGCCGGTTCCGGGCCGGTTCAGCCGGTTCCGGTTCAGGATGGCCACCACTAAGGGGAAGGTCTCAGGTTAGGCACGCCTAAACGGTTTAGGCGGATTTTATCTATTAATTCAAGTTAAATTCATCTAATACCTTAATTGGGGATTAATAAACCTTATTTAGGATGGCAAAAACTTGCGTTAGGCAGGCCTAAACGGTTTAGGCGGGTTTTATCCTACCCAAATGGGTTGACCCATCCTAAATAGGGTTTATTAATCCCAATTAGGGTATATTATGTGGGTTTGGGCTTGAGTTAATGGATAAAACCCGCCTAAATCGTTTAGATCTGCCTAACCCAAGACCTTCCCATTTAGGATAGGTAACCTATTTGATTATGAATAAAACCCGTTTAGGCGTGCCTAACGTAAGTTTTTTGCTTAATATGAGGAATTGAATTAAGAGTCCTAGCATGAATTAAAATCTTATTTATTTGACTCCAAATAGACAAGGAAACTACATTTAAAGTATTGGAATGGAAAAACACATTTATTTATATAAAATATTAAAGAATTTCGGAGTCTTGAAGTGTGTGCAGCAGCTAAAGAGTTGGACCAAGTCAATATACAATCGCATCGCATCGCATGGGGGGAGGGGTTTTAATAAGTTTAACGCGGTGCAAGTTGTGGGAGCTGGCCCCGACTGCATCAAATCAATATAGAAAATTGAAATTACGGTTTCGTTTCCAATCATAAATGAAGCTAACCTCTGCTACTCATCAAATTTCACTCTCATCCTATTTTGGGACTCTGAACTTATGTACCAGCGATCTCCCTAATTGACAACTTTTCTCAAAAACCCATATTTGTTTTGTAGAAATTATATATAATGAAGCATAGATTTGAACTCACGTATGAAAAATGGGTCGGAGCGATTGACGCAAGTTTCTGTGTAATAAGATAGGGTAGTTGGAGTGTATGGAATGGTGGAGATTTGTTTGGATATTACTAATTTCAATTTGTGACAGTCCAATACTGTGTCTGTGACAGCTTTTGCTCAAACTAATCTCCAAACATTCTGGCATCATTTTTATTATATAATACGAAATGAAGTTTTTGTGTAGGCGGAAATTAATAGTCTTTTTTAATGGAGTATTATAAAAATAAAGTTATACTTATATGTTGACATTAGTGTTTTGTTGGAGGGAGGTGAGTGGTCAAGATCGGGTATGAGTTATGTTTTCTTATTTTATATTCCTCTGTTTCGTACTACTATTTACAGGTGAGGATATTGTTGATTTCTGCATTGCTTTTAAATGCTCTTCGACGCGGTCGCCAACAACACATCTATACTAGTACTAGTATTCATTCTGGAGTGCTTGATTGATGAGTTTCGTAACGATGAAATTGATTGTTTCCCAAACTTATCATTTCATTTAAGAATATTAAAATGGTTCAAAATTTTTGTGAATTAACAAATTTATCTAAAATGGTTAATTTCATTCTAAATCTCCAAATTATTATTTTTTATTTTAAATAGTTTTTTAAGTAAAATTTTATTTTTATTTTATTTTCTATTAAATCCTCCAATGTTTTTTTCTAATGATATATGATCAGTTAAGTATATTAAATGATCATATTAAGCAAGTTATAATATTAAATAATCGTTAAAATATTATAGGTTACTATTTCAAGTTTTTCATAGTTATTTTTCATATTTTTATAATTTTTATTTTTTCTGATTATTTAAATTATTGAATATTATTATTCAATCTAAAAATAATATTTTAATGTATTTCTAAACCCATAAAATTAACAAAATAAACATTAGGATTGTGAATGATTTTCAAATCCAAGTTATTAATCAAACAACTTTATTGCGATGGTTAAAATCATTCATCAACGGATCTATTAAGAGGTAGCAGTGGGCTCCAGCCTCGTCTAAATTGAAATTATTTTTAGTTTATGATGATATAATATTTTTATAAAATAATTTTCTTCATCAACAAGTTTTGAAGATGAATGCAGGGCTGAAAATTGAAGAAGATGGATTGAATCCTTTTATAGTTTTTATTGAGATTAATTTTCATGTATGAATTTTTTTATACTTTATTACTATTTCTCCTTTATGTTTTATTTAATTATGCGATTTTTTTTGGGTTATGTAACATGTTAATATTGCGCCCCCCCCCCCCCAACATTTATTTCTAGATCCGTCCCTAAAACCTACGTGTTCGGGTGGCAAATGAATCGAATTCGGGTGGGTTGATCGGGTTCAACCTTATATTAACACGCAATACGTCAACTAGAATCTGACCCGTTTCTTTTTTCAGATAAGAAAACTTAACCTGAACTCGACTTGTTTTTTTATTAGGTCGACCTCAAAGTGAACCGAAATGACTTGTTTAATCATAATGGAAATTTAAACCTTAATCAACACAACATGTTAACACGAAAATGATATATTAACACAAAAAAATATTTTTAAAATTGATTAATTTTAGGTCACACGGATGCGCAGGTCAATCCGAATCAAACCAGAACCCAACATGAATTTTAACTGGTGTAGCTGATTCGACCCGAAATTTAAATGATTTGATTGACCCGCTTTTTTCGTATTAGGTTTGTATCGAATTGTCGTGTTGAATCGAAGATTGTCGCTCCTACATTAAAACCATACCAATTCCATGTATTTTTCTCATGCTAATATTGATTCTTGATACTTCATTAAAAATTTCCCCTAAATTTCTCAAAGTGATATATATATATATATATATATATATTATATATATATATATATATATATATATATATGGAGCAGATCCAGTGAGAAAACTCTTAACGTGAGAAAGTGAGAAAGATGCTTGATTGCATTCACGATGTTGCTTGATTGTATTCAGGTCGTTGCTTGATTGCAATGTTGTTTGATTGTGCTTTAGTTGTTGCTTGATTATTTTGTTGCTTGATTGCATTTTAGTTGTTGCTTGATTCAATATCAATCATTGATTTTTTTAGATCTGATGGACATGATTCATTCTTTTTTCTTATATGAGGATTTTTTTTACATGATCCCTCCTATATATATATATATAGAGAGAGAGAGAGAAAGAGAGTGTATCTCGTACTAAAAGTTAATTTGTGTTAAATAGAAATGAAACACCATTCATCTCACAAAATCAATGATTGAGATTTTTTTTTTCAAAATTTATGTTTAATTGCTTTATGAATCATGTTTAATGAATTAAGCATTATTTATAAATCAATTAAGCATCAACGAAAATTATGCTTAAGTTTTCAATCTTCGATGTTTAATCTCAATCATTGATGTTATCAATCCAATGACTTTGAGATTCATTTCGATTTAACACAAACTTTAATTTTAGCACTTGATCAAAACTCATATGTTAAAAATGAAAAAGTCTTGGTCCTTTATTTTATTGATCCAATGGTTATGATTATTTAGGATTTATTAGTTATTAAGTTAATTTAGATATCTTAGTAATTTTGCATTTAAATTTGAGTAACCGTCATTCTCTTTTCTTAGATCTAAACATTTTTTCTTTTCATTTTCTCTTTCCTTACATTATAGTTAAATTGTTATATATTTCTCGATTCAAATTAGTTTTTTTTTAATTGTATATCAAATTAAACGTATCTTTACGACAATTTGTACGAAATCCATATTGTATATGTTGAATTTCGAAGATTCACACGAAAACTCTTATTTCGTATTCAGTTGTTATAATTTAGTTCTTCATTGTACTTATGTTCAAAATAAAAAATGCTTCAATTACTCATAGAAAATATCCCAAGTACCTGCATTTTTTTCGCATCAATTGATACATTTTTTACCTTAACATGATGCATTTTTATTCAAAAGCTTAAATATTTTGTATGCATATTAACTGCAATTTTCACACTAATCATATTCTGTGTTTTTATTTTCAAAATATTGTACTTTTTATATTGGACATATACATGTTATTTTTTGAATTGTACAAAATAAATTCTTGAATATATATTTTCATATTTTTGTTTTTTAATGCTAAGTAGTAATACAAATGATGCACTAAAATTGAGACAAATTTAAATTGATCATGCGTTAATTTTGACTTTTAATCTTATTTAACGGCTGGGAACATATTCACGGTCCCTCTCTCTCTATATATTAAATTTTGAAATTTATAATATGTGCAAGTAATCTTTCGCATTAATACCTTATGCTTCTCTATTTTATATTTTATACTTAAAAAAACATAGTATAAAAAATACAACAAAAATATATCGCCAACTGTAATAATAGAATAATGGCGAGACATGCATATGTAGTTGAAAATATTTTTAAGAATTCCACAATCAAATAGATAAATGGCACGTGGATATATTTTTTGCATTATTGTACATTAAATTCCTCTGTAGCCAGCTAATATTCATTGAACTTATCTCGAGAAAAGCAATTTATAGTCATAATTTTTCATTATTTTTTTCTTGTAATGATACACACCTTCCAATAATATACACAGAATAAATGCGTTCTACGTTTCATGTATTGTTCGAGTAATTTTATTAGATACTTCGTCACGGTCAATGTTAATTACATTTCACCGGATATAATAACTAAAGTATGTAAGTGATAATGAAAATTTTGTTATTTTAAAAAAGTGAATTAACATTGTAGGAGAGACGAAAAAGAAATGTGGATAATTTACTTGTGATGGAAGGACTATTTAATTTTACACCAATTTATGTTAAATATTTATAATTATATATACATATTTTTTTATATAAATCAGTTAATTCAACCTAAGTTATGTTCATATTATATTTTATATATATATATATATATATAGTTAGAATATATCACACTTATTTGTTACATATACAGTGTCTTAAATATTTTTTTAACAACTCGTATTTTTATCTTAACTTGTAATCAATAAAAGATTTAAAATCAACTATATCGAACATAAATTTATTTTTAACATCGGGTCTAGTATCTATAATTGAGGCATCATACTCGGAACATATGATCGCAACTAAGGCCGGCCCTGAGGTCGTGCGAGAGATGTGCTGCATCGGGGCCTTTGGATGAGAGGGACACCATTTTTTAAAAATTTATACAGTTGTAATATTATGCTAATTTATGTTAGTACAGATTTAAAAAAAAAAAACTAATAAAACACTTACTTTTTATCTTAACTAAATAGATTTGAAAAAATCATAATTTATATTTATCCTAACACAGATATTTAGTTCAATATAAATTAAAAAATTAGACAAGATATTAAGATTTATTGATTCAATTATATGAGTATAATTATATATATTCCTTATTAAAAACAAATATATACAATCATCGTCATATAATTGGTCACAAAAAATTTCATTCTTCTTATAATGAAAGTCTTATGATCTAAAAGTTACGGTCGTTATGTAATTCTTCATTTTTTTTTCTGAATACATATATAGCGTTAATCTTTGATGAGTTTTGTCAAATTTCACAACTGTATGATTTTAGTTTTTTTTTGTATAGTTGACTAGTTTACTTGCATAAATTTAAATTCTTACACCTTATTTTGTTTCGAATTTAGATATTTTAATTTAATTTGATTAATTTTCAACCGTTATTTCATAAACTAAACACCATGTGATATATAAATTTTACACCGCTTTAGATATATTGACTTAGTTAAAAAGATAGAATAGTTTAATACATATAACACTACCCGTTATCGTTGCACAAACTATTCGAAATGTAAGTTATTGAAATATTATGTGCGATCGACTATGTCAAAGATTGAGTGAACTTGTTCTAACATAATATTGAATATTAATATTTTTATTTATAATTATAAAAAAAATTAGGGGTACCATTTTTCCTGTTCGCACTGGCCAGGGCAGACCCTGATCGCACCGATTAGATGCATCCAAAAGATACAAGCTTCATGTATTTATCAAGTTTATTATACCTTACATGGTGATATAAACGCATTTCATCTAAAGTTAGTTGTATAGTTATTGTGTTTGAAGAATTATATTGGATAGGGACCTTGCCGTGAAGAGTTTGAACATGGTGCATGTTCATCACATGATACCACAGCAATCCCTCAATTGATGACATAATTAATGTAAAGATTTGGTAGCTAAATATTTCGAGGTCAAATCATTTTTTATTTTTTATTTTGGTCTTAATTAGAAAATACTTGCATCCAAACCTGGTTGGATTCAACCAACTACAACCGATCATTAATTATTATCCACACACACATGTATTTTTCATATTAATACAACATTTTGGTCCAATAGAGTATTTATTCATGTTATTTTTTTAATTGCATGCCCATTTTCAAGTTCAATTGGGAGCAGAAGGGTTGGGTAAAGGGTGAAAGTGTTTTTTCAAGCTTATTCAGTGATAATAGTAGTTTGTGTAAAATTATTTATTATTTAGGTACTTGGGCATAGTTATTACCAAAAAAATAATGAATAAGATAGTGTAGGAAATTAATCACATTAATTAGAATGGTACCTACCCATATGCTACAGATTTATTGTTGCATGCTATACGTCTATACGACTTCTTTTCAATTCAATGTCCCCCTCTCCCACCACCACATTATCTTCATTTTAAAGTATATTTTAAAATTATTGAATGCAGAAATACTTTTATATATTGTGGAAATATTTTTTTCTACCCATTTTGATAAAACACATAGCAAAAATATCCATTTGTTATAACACATATCTAAAATACCCAAAAGTACAAATTTTTACATGGGGAAGTGGGTTTTGTCAAATTTGATTCAATCATTGTTTACATGATAATGATATCATTACTTAAAATAGAATTTATAATTAAGATATTAGTTTCAGGTTTTAAAAAAAATGAAAAATCATATTATCGAGCCCGACTCTGAGTCTGTTTCGGTCTTACTCGGTTCAGGCTCATGAAACCTACTCACCCGGATCAGACTCATGAAACCTACTCACCCGGATCAGATCCACTCGTATAGTGCTTTAGTCCTGAAACCGACTGGAACCGACCCGATTCCGACCCTATTCTGATCGGATACCGACCCGATTCGTACCCGAGTCGGTATCTGGTCGGAATCGGGTCGGTTCCATTTTTTTTTTATATCATATACCATGTTTTAGGCACTATGGTCCAATAATCCGACGTGAAAATGACATGACCATCGTATTTACATGCATTATTGTCCTATGTACATTGTTTTCCCAACTTTTTACATACAATATTGGTCAAATGAGCTCATAAAGTATACTGACATGAATAATGCATGCAAGTGAATTTTCTTTTTGACTGAAGGAGTGGATGGTAATTTTGCGTACACTGCAATACATATGAGTAAATAGTCATTTACTGTATTTGACTACTCCAATCAATTCGTGAAAATAATTGAGATTGGTTTGTCTATAAAATCCAATTCATTTGCCATAGACGAAGCATACATATTCGCAACCTTCGTGCCTTATTCTCTCCATCTTCTTGTTTTTCTTCACTTAATATTTCCCCCTTTTTGAAATGGAAAATTGGTGCACTATATTTGTTCATTACAATGGGCAATTTGATGATTCATCCATCTACGTGGGTGGAGAGGAAAGGTTGGTTTACATCCCAATGACCAATCTTTCCATACAGTATCTAAGAAATAGCATCCAATCGCTTCTGGATTCCGAAAATATTCAGCTTCAGTATAATATATATTATACTGGCCAGAGTCGTAGTGGAAGAAATGTAAGATCGTTGTTGGCGACGGATGCTGATCTGCAGCGGCTTTGCTCTGTTTTTTCAGAGCCCAACGTTTATGTTATTTTCAACAATGCAATCAACATTGGTGTTGGGAGTTCTCAGCGGGAGCCATCCCCGTACAGGCCATTCATATCTTCCTTCAGTCCACCGCCGAATGCTACTTTCAGTCCATGTCCGGAGGACCTTCAAAGGTTCGATTCTTCTATGTTCTTTGATCAACCTTTCGCAGGTGGTGCAAGCGGGAGTTCACATATTCCCGACTTAAATGAGGGTGGTGGTTCAGAGGAGTCTGATGATGCTGTTAATGAGGAGGGGTCTAAAGACTCGTCTGAGTCCGAGGAGGAGGCTGAAGACTCGATTGAGTCCGAGGATGAGAATTTCAACCAATCTTTAATGCAGTGTACGGTGGCTGAATTTTCAGCTTGGGTGCAATCTGTTGGTGGTATGAATGCTTTTGTTTCAAATCTGTTGCCTGCTCATCCTCTAGCTGAACGTATGGAAGTCCAATTAAATAATTGGTTACTTCCAATCATTCCATTGGATACTTCAGATTCACCCGTCCTGCAAGACGTCGCAGCTATATTGGACCAGGAGTTGACGGAGGGTGCCATATTTTGGAGCAGAGATGATCTGCTCGTTGCTGTTGGTCTCTGGCATATGGAGCAGAGACTAGAATATAAAGTTGCCCGCTCTGACAGTACTCGTGTTGAGTACAAGTGCAAACGAGATGAGAGTTGTTCGTTTCATATACGTGCTACATGCAAAGCTCAATGTTGGATTGTACGCAAGTTCAAACCTATTCATAATTGTAGGATGAACCTTGCTGGAGTTGGAGCACGTAATGTTCGTTCAAAGGCCGTGGCTGCCTATTTTGCAAGGAAGATGCGTAGGCAAGGGTCACTCATCAAACCGCGTGAGATTATGGGCGAGCTGCAAACAAGTTTTGGCATCCATACGACTTATGGTTCTGCGCTGAAAGCACGGAACAGAGCCCTTTCGATGTTGTATGGTAGTGTCGAAGATTCTTTCAAGATGCTGCCGAAGTACCTCGAGGTACTTGTTCAGTATAATGCAGGGACGCTGACAGATCTTGATATTGGTCCCGATGGACGTTTTCGGCACTTGTTTGTGGCATTAGGTGTTTGTCGAAGTGCTTTTGAGTCTTCTCTGAGACAAGTTATTGTTGTCGATGGTACTCATTTGAAGGGAAGAAACAAAGAAGTTTTATTTGTTGCTATTACCAAAGATGGTAATGAGCAGGTCTTCCCACTTGCCATTGGTGTAGGCCCGATAGAGAATGATGAGTCCTGGTTGTGGTTTATGACTCGACTCCGGATGGCTTTTGGCTGCAACGATCAATTGTTGATCGTATCCGACCAACACATCAGCATTTCGAATGCGATGAGCAGAGTGTATCCAGGTACCGCACACGGAATTTGTTTTTATCATTTACAGAATAAATTGACCAGCTTCTGTCCCAACATTGTCCCATTGTACCACCGTGCTGCGTATGCATATCGGGCGACGGATTTTAAGCAGGCTATGGATCAAATAAAAGTCTCAAATCCGGCAGCATACGACAAATTAATGGATGTCGGACCGGAAAAATGGGCTAAATCGAAGTGTCGTTGTAACGCCCCCAACTGACCTTCCCAATTTGGGGCCACGTTACATTGATGTTTCAGGTTTTAACCATCAATTTAAAGAATAACAAGCGGAAGACTTAAATATAAATAAAGATAAAACATTCTTAAAAGGTATTTCGAGACAATTTAGTCAAAACATATTCCAAAGTTTGGAACTTAAAAGGGAAGGGTAATTATTCAGAGAGTGTAATAGCGTGTGTGTGGCGTGATGGTGACATGTATATGGAGATACATGTCA
>JAPKLW010001584.1:48983-62695 GCA_026898455.1 Plectranthus barbatus
TCAATTAATTAAGCATAAACTCGCTTAATTAAATACGGGATATTACAGTCGTGTCCGCCGATATAGTTTTTTGACCTCAAATGCAGCCGAGGTCTTCAATGCAAGATTGTTGGATGCTCGTCGTTTGCCAATCTGCTCGTTGTTAGAAGCGTATAGAAGTATTGTCGAGGCTTGGTTCGACCAGCGACGTGCCAAAGCTGCTAATTGGTCTGATGACTTGACAGAGGAGGCTGTTGCGAAGATGGCACCCTTGGTGGAGAAAGCACGTGGATACAACGTGGTTCCCACATTGCAACATACCTTCAAGGTCAATGACGGCACTCGGTCTTGGAATGTGGATCTACAATCTACTTTTTGTGAGTGTCGTGAGTTTCAACTCGATCTGATGCCGTGCGTTCATGCAGCAGCTGCAATTTGGTATGAAATATACTCATTAGTTTGTTTTCAATTTTTACCTCTAATATTTTATAATAAAATTGTTCTATAGGGCAAATGGATTGCATTTCTATGACTACGTTTATCCATACTACAAGACCGAGACTTGGCGTGAGATATATGGTGGGGTTGTTAATCCTCTTCCTCCTCAAAATGAATGGGATGTCTCTTCTGAAGCATCATCAGTACTTGTATTGCCGCCAATTATAACTCGTCAAGCAGGTCGGCCAAGGAACAGACGACGTCCTTCAGGTGCAGAGCATTCTCAATCCTCTACTAGCAGACACCGTGCCCCTAAGCGTTGTAGTATTTGTAGATCAGATGGTCATACAAAACGAAATTGTCCTGATAGGGTCCAGGACAATCATTGAATTGTAATGTTTGGTTCTTAGTGCTATGCTCATTTCATGACTTCAATAAATAAGTTTGGTGCACTATAAGATTTCACACAAATAAGTTAGATCAAATAATGTTCGATCAAAATCATTAACTAATAAATGTTCAATCAAAATCATCCGAACTAAATTCAAATAAACCTAATGCTACAAAAGTACGATAAAGATATGTGCCCGCATCGCTCTCAATCCACGCTCGTGTCGGACGTCGAAACAATAGCATCTCAATATGTGCTAGCGTATAAGTTCCGCTTTGCTTCTTCATCATCCCGTGGAAAAGTGATGTCCATCGGATATCAGGCGGGTTGACAGATGTTTTCTCAAGCCGGAAAATGTTTTCATTCCAATAGTTTATGGCTCTCAGATAATGCTTCATCTTGTTTGTCATCTTTGCCAATTCTTTGCCCAATTTGGTACGCTCATCAAGGCTTCTATCTGCTAAATAGGCATCATATATCTGCACCGTATGATTTTTTATACTGAATTTGACAGCAACCCAGTTAGTGCGCAGTAATACAGGTAACACAATCTACAAAAAAAAAAAACATAAACAAGTGTTAACTACTTATAGAAAATATTATTATATTTAATTAAAACTTAATATTAAATTACTTACCGTATCTGCAGCTTTCCAATCTACTGAGACCTGAGTATCTTTACCTCTAGCGAAATCCAATAGGTCATCTGGCTCCAGGCGAGGTGCTTTATCTCCACTATAATGATGCTTCATCAAAATCTGATACAATATAGAACATCAGTATTAAATATATATTACTAAATAATATATACAATAATAATTTGTGATTGAATAATTTACTTACAAAGAATCGTGGTGATATAACCCGAACATTCGTCTCCGGATGAGCCGTGTATAATCTCCTCTGTAGAACAGGAATATACGGCTCTATTATATCTGTAGCCAAATCGTTGCTCAAGTTCTCCATGAAGGCAAAATATTTCTGCGGGAATTCCACGGACCGTTTCTTTGGATTCTGACAGCTTGGGGATCACCAGCTCTCCATGCATTATATCTCAAATGCACATCTATCCCAATCCCCCAAGGTCGTCCATCGTTCGGCTGCAAAAAGAATGAAAACATAAATAAAATTATCAAATAAATACATAAATGAAATCAAATAATTATACTTACCAAATCTTCAATATCATATGCTAATAAGGATACAGACAGAGTGTCCGGCTGGGTACCCATCCCTCCAGTATCCCCTGGGAGGGGCTGTATGGTAGCATCGTCACCCTCAGAACTGTCTGTGAAAACAACCCCCTGATCCCGTTCGCCAGAAACACTATGACACTCCTCATCAGGGATTGCAGGACTCTTACCCTTTGCAAGATTCGTATCCCTCCTCTGCATCTCCATCTCCTCCAGCCTCTGTCTGGTCTCACCACCAGATACACTCCTCCTCCTATCCGACCCCTCCGGCCTCCTACTGGTCTCAGCACCAGATACACTCGCCCTCCTCCTATCCGACTCCTCCGGCCTCCTACTTGACTCACCAACAGGTACACTCGTCGTCCTCTCCATCTCCTCAGGCCTCTCATGCTCTATATGAGCCCTACGGCTCCAATCACGACTCCTATCACGAGCCAAGACCTCTCGGACAGCTGCATCATCTACATATGTGCAATGACGGCATTTAGATGCACGAAATAAATCTGTAACTAGGGGGATGACCCTCTCTGTCAGTGCCTCATGAATAATCGTCCGGATACTATCCAAAATATTCCCAGATGGACGATGTCTCCTAGTATCCCGGGAATCCCCACTCGAAGAATGTCGATGATGCCTCGGACGAGTGCGTCTACGTGACGGTGTAGAGGTCTCCGGCTGTGATCCCGCACCCTCATCTGCACCTCTCGCAATACCCTCATCTGCACCCCGTCCCGCACCCCGTCCCCCACCCCGTCCTACACCCCGTCCTGCACCAGACACTGGATTCTCTGGCAGTCGGAACTGTACTCCGATTGGATTGTCCATCTCCGCCGAAGTAAAATACAGCATGACCCTCTCGGCAAGAGAAGCCTCCAGGTTAGAATACACTTCAAGCTGTAAATTAAAGAAATAATAATTAGAAAAATAAGAAAGAATAATTTAGATAGACAACAATTACATACCTCATGATTCATAAAGAACTGCCGCCAATCAACCGTCTCCGGCCTCGTGAAATCCCATTTCACAAATCGAGGGAGTGCATTAGGCCTTCGCAAAATAGCGCATGCACGACCCAATGAGGGAATGGCCTCATAGGCCCACACCTACAAAAAAACATAAAAAATTACAATATTGTAGGGATAAGAATTAATTAACAAAAATTAAATTATACCTGTAACGCCCAAATGGGTCCGCCTAAATAAAAGCTCCCACCACTGATTCGATCTGCTCTGGTAGGGGCACGGTCCAAATAGTAACATAAACACTGAAAAGCGTATGCCCCCCGTGGAAATGAACCCCATCTACCCAAATCCTCGACCAGAACATATACCCAAGCCTCAATCTTTCGTTTTTCAGAAAGTCCTAAAGCAAAGTTCCATGCCGCTAATATATTAGCGACCCTCAAGTACAATTCCTGATGAGTGCGTTGTATTTTCTTATCCCTAAAAATCATCAATAAATCTCTAGCACTAAGATTCTTACCACTACAAACTGTACGAAAAACCGAAGTGCTAGAAGGATCATGATCCGCACAGGGATTAAAAGCACTAGAACCAAAAACAAATCCTGTAACTAATGCAAATTCGGGCATTCCAAATTTTATAATCTTCCCATTAATACAAAACCATAGAGCATTAGGGGTTTCAGTTGAAATTTGATGTCCTAATAGTTCTACTAATGGTTGTGATGCACTAGGACCATTATTTTTCCAAGTTAATAAGTTACCAAACGGCCCATTAATAAACTGATTAAGCAACCCTTGACCCCCTATTGAATTTAATGTATCATAAATCGTTTCTAAAATAGTGACTTTGGTGTAGAAGTTCACTTTAGCATTTAGACCAAGAAAAGTGGGCCTAATCCACTGTGGCTGCACAAATCAAACACAAAATGCAACAATTATGAAATATTCAACAAAATGCAAAACAACATGTATTTTAATTTAACAAAAATCCAACAAATATTCAAAAAAACCTATTCGACAATAATTCCAATAAAAAAATCAACAAACAATTCCAACGAAAATAATGCAACTCATAATGTATTCTAATTTAACAAAAATCCAACAACAATTCAAAAAATGTTATTTGTTCCAACAAAAATTCCAAAAACAATTCCAACATAAATTAATTCAACACAAAACCAAATTTCATTACAAAAATTAATTCATCACAAAACCCAATTCCAATTTCATTCCCATTCCCATTCGAATTATACATCTGTTCCCATTCGAATTATACATCTATTCCCATTCCCATTCCCATTCCCATTCGAATTATACATCTATCTCATTCTCATTCCCATTCGAATTAACCGACAAAATCGACCGAAATTTAAACGGGTTGGTGGAATGAGATTGAGAAACTTACTTGTTGAATATTGTCGGCCATGACCGCTTACAAATCGGAATCGATGGAGTCGGCTTCGTCAATGGAGGAAAGGGGGACCAGTTTGCTCGACAATAATTGTGTGGAAAGGGGAAAAATTCACGTGCAGGAATAAATATTCAAATTTTTTACTGGGTCGGAATCGGTCGGTATCAGGTCGGTTTCATGTTGTCCGATTCCGACCCGGTTCGGTCAATGAACAAACGGGTCGGGTCTGAGTCGTATCCGGGTCGGTTTCTTTAATTTTATGAAACCGACCCCTTTATAATATAAAGAAATTGAGTCGGTCTCGGGTCCGACCCGGTTCAAACTCCAATTCGGATAAAAACATTAATTAAAAAATATTATTTTTGTTTTTTTTTTAATATATGTAAATGACATTTACGTCAAAAAGTGAATTAAAGATTAAATCAAAATTCATTGTTGTTTGGAAAAACAAATCTGACATGTGCAGAGTGTACTTTTAGGTATTTTTGATATGTGTTATAAGAAATGGGTATTTTTGATATGTGTATTAGGCTAAATGGGTATTTTGAATTTCTCTCTCTTATATATTCTTCTATATTTGATCAACCCATTACTGTTATTATCATAAGTTTAGGGTTTCTAGCATAAAGGTATTTATATGATCGAATAATCTGTAAAATACCATTCAAGATATATATGAGTACATTTTATTTATTTAAAGTTTAATTATGTTGTACTAATTACAGATATTTATGTTTATTATTATTATTTTTATTATTATTATTATGCCTCACTCTATAAGAGTGATACATCAAGCTACGTTCTCAATTTCCACTTTCTTTAATTACAATGAAAATTTTACCGGATCGTATTAATTTATATCACAAAATTTACTTGAATTTTCAAAATCTATTTTTGTACCTAAAAATTTGCTGACAAAACACCCCCGCAATTCAGTATTTTTCTCAAAATCATTAAGGAATCAGAAAATTCAACAACTGATTTTTGACTATTATACGTACATGGTGGAAAATTTCCTATTAAGAAGATTTTCGTGTCAAGTCAGAAATCTAGATTTTTCTTTTTTTAAATTTCATGACATTTTTCTAGAATGTTAAATGAAACTATAAAAGTTTATATTTACATATTTTAAAGATTTTGCTATTTTTGAAAAGAGAAACGAGGAAAGATTATGGTGCTATAAATTGATATTTGTTTATTTCTATTTAATTAAGCGTATTTTATCAGTACTTTCTACAATTGATAAACATTATGAGAATCTACTAAGGGGTGGCAATTGGGTCAGATTGGCAGGTCAGGTTGAGACTTAATATTAATACGTTACATGTTAATTCGAATCTGACCCATTTATTTTTCCGGGTCAGAAAAGTCAACTCGAACCCGACCTATTTATATTCAGGTCGACCGAAAATATCCCAAATAACCCGTTTAATTATATTAATATTTAAGATTAATTTTAATTTTTATGTTTATTTTATTTATTCAATTGTAATATATATATATATATATACATACATATAAATGCAATAAATAATAATAAAATATGAAAAATTATATTGTGTCACTTTTTTATTAAAATATTATATCTCATTAATTTATTATATTTATTATTTTCTAAAAATGAAAAAACTATAATATTATTATAGGATAATGTTTAAATCAAATTTCATAGTCCTATACTTCTTTTTATTTTTATTAAATGTATATATAGTTTGACGTATAATATAGAAAATAATTTATATTATAATATATGTAATATTAATGAATAAATATTAAATATATTTAATAAGGCATCATATATTTAATTTGCGTTATAAGTCATCTCATCTCATCACATCAATTTTATTTCATTTTTAATTTTGTTTTACTTTATATATTTTATGTTATAGCGTACACATATAGTTCAATAAACAATAAGCACAATTTCAATAAAATCATATGTGTCATTTTTCCGTACATATTAAATATAATATTGAAGAATAAAAATCAAATATATTAAAAAAGAATTATTAAAAATCATAAGATATATAACTTTATTAATTATATTTTAATATTGTAAAATAAAATAACATATATTTAATTTGCATATCACAAGAGTGCAAAGCTAGTATACCATTAAAATTTAAAATGGATTAATTTCGCAGGTTATTTGGGTTGCGCGGGTCAATTCGAAATTGACCTGAACCCGGCCCAAAATTTAATTGGGTTTGCAGGTTCGACCCAAAATTGACCCTACATTTAAATGAGTTGATACAACCCGTTTATTTCATGTTAGGTTCAAGTCAGATTGTCGGGTCGAGTCAGAAATTATCGGCCTTGGAATCTACCCTGGATAATATTTTCTAAAATCAGATTTAAAAAAAACGATATTTTTCAAATGTTGGTATGATTTTGGTATGTATGTGGAATTCTGATTAACATTGTGCAGAATTTGATGCCAAGTTTTGAGTTGCAATTTGCAAATATAATAACATCATCATATTATAAAATCAAAAATAATCCTGACCTCTCCCATTAAATAAAAATAATGTCGATTACTTAATGCCTCTAAGAGTGTGGATTACCCTTTCATAAAATAACAAAAAAATTAAAATTATGATTAATTTTGGGATTGATTACTCTTTTCTCATTCCCTACCTACCAAAAAATGACTATTGAAAAAAGTAAAAGAAGTTGAGCAAACAGTCGTGGCTTAATGAAATTGTTGGCAAGAATTTAATTATTCATTGTGACTTACGTGTGCCGGCCTTATTAAATAATGCCATAAAAACTCATCAATTGAGAAGTTAAATTCATTTAAAACCAAATTTATTGAGTTACCATCCTTCAAATAATGAATTCACCTAAAAGGTAAAATAATGATGAAGAAAAACAATAACTGTACGACCATCCCTATTGCTTCTCCTATAAATACATAATGGTACATTCTCATGATGATATTGAATTATTGAATTTTGCCCATTAATTATTTTCGAAGATTTTTAAAAATAAAAACATTTGGTGCCTTATAGTACTATACAAGGCAAAAACTTACGTTAGACATACCTAAACGGTTTAGGCGGGTTTTATCCTACCCAAATGGGTTCATCCATCCCAAATAGGGTATATTATATGGGTTTGGACTTGGGTTAATGGATAAAATCCACAAAAAAAATTGGGTTAATGGATAAAACCCGCCTAAATCGTTTAGAAACGCCTAACCCAAGACCTTCCCAATATACAAATATACAATACTTATAGTTATATACTTTACATCATCATGGTACATACGGTAAATAGATAGTAGCAGTTGATGCATTTGCTGCAAAGATTTATGTCACTCACTTAGCTAATGTTTAGTTTACGTCTTTGCAAAAACATTTCTCTATAGAGATTTCATGTATAAGGATCTTTTATTGAAATCAATTAGTTTATCATTTAACTCCTATTTTAAATACTAATATTTAGTTCAAATTGGGATCAAATACGATTGAGTTAAATGAATTGGGCTCGGGCTCAATAAGGAAGTCCATACCAATTAAAAGAGCCACGACTCATAGACTTGCGTGAAAAGGCCTCACGGACATGCAAGCGGACCAACACCCCCCAAGAGAATCAAACTGCATACGAGAAGCACCACGGATGACTTTAACGACCTACCAGTCACCCTTAGGGACACAACCTGATTCCCCTTCTTAGGAAGGAGTTGCCTGACCAACACGAGCAACTTCTTCGAAGAAGGCCAAACAGATAAGGGCCACATTGCGTGAGAATCGGAAAATCGTTGGCCGACGTGGGAACCCTAGCTCAAGAACACACTCAAAGGGTCATCCGCCAAACACCCAACCACAACTCCGAGAACTTCGGAACCACCTCTTGGAATCAGTAGGGTTTAACGACTCCTCTTAAATTATAAAAGAAGAGTCGGTGGGTTATTTTGCGGACATCGGATTCTCACGCTTTTTGTATCATAACTCTGCTGAAATCGCTACACTTGTTCTTCCGTCCATCAAGTTATTAAATTCATTGTTTATGGTCTATAGTTGTTTCTTTTGTTTCAATTGTTGTGAGAGTCCGTTCTTATCATAAATTGAACCTCAATAATTACAAAGTAATTAACATAGCCTCCAAAACATGAGAATTTCATGGTATTATTTTTTATATTTCATTTGGTATACTATATACATTATATTCACACTATATACTGACAAAATTAAATATAGAATATAAGAATGGATCAGCAAAAATGTTAAAAAGTTGCATTTATTTTGTATAGTATATTATTGAGAAGTGGGCTTGTGGGCTCAGGGCTTTCAGTTTTGTTTCAGTTTCACTTTTCACGGAATATAATAATTTTACACAATCACATATGTTTACTGTTGAGAATGATTCCACTTTAAATAATAACCCATGATTTGTTTTGTCTTTTAACTGAATATTCTTATATATAAATCTTTTTTTTTAATAAGAGTCGTCGAAATTCTTATTTCCTCTCTTTTTCCATTTGATATATTTGTATTTAGAATGTTACTTTTTTTTAAAAAAAAAATTCTATCAACTACAATTTTTATATTTTAACATTCAGCTTGATTCTTGTTTGTATTCTTTCTAGAGTTTATAAAAAGACATATTAAAACGATCAAACCTTTGCAGCTTGGACATGTGACATAAGTCAAAAGATAATTTCCATTTTTAGGAAAATAATTTTTTAATTGGTTCATTTGTAGTATATTTAAGGGTGCGTGCATAATAGACCATTTTTTAGTTTACATAATAATAGAAATAAATATAAATTCATTAGTATATAAGATAAAATGATTTTTTTTAATTACGGATCCCACTTTATTTATATATAAAAAAAGATAAAAAAGGAAATTAATTAAAGATTTTGTTTTTATAAATTCTTATTCACAAGATTTCCACCATTCCCATATATTATAAAAATATTATATATACTGTTTCAGTCTGAATCTCTGCTTTTTGGGAGGTGGGCTTAGCTTATCCACAACTTCACTATTTACTATCTATAAATATGATATAAGAAATGCAATATTACTATTAATTTTACTCTTTCCACATCGACCCTCTTACTAAAATATATAAATCTAATTTATTTAAAAATATGAAATGATCAGGAAAGAGAAGCGAAACCAATATTTATTCAACTTTCTTAAGATAAAATTAATTAAATTAAGCCTTATTCCACGCAAATGTCTCATTAACAATTAAACGTATAAAGAAATATTTAAACCACTTATAAATTAGAGGAAATAATTTAAACTAGCCAAATTTTATAACTACATGCACAAAATAGCCACCATTATGAAAAACTACACAAAATAGCCAAATTGTACTTTGTCTGTCATATATGTCTTAGTCCACCAATCAATTTTTTCGGTTTATGTGTAAACCCTAACAGAATTGTTTTTTTATTATTAAAAATTGAGGGAAACATTTAGAAAGTAATAATAATCCAATAAAATATTAGGGAATATATCCTCAGCTTGATTTCGTTATTTTCCAGCTTGAGTTCGGCATTTTCCAGCTTGAGTTCGCCATTTTCAGCTTGATTTCGGAATTGACTATATTATTTTTTAAACTTATCTTGATTTCGTCATTTTCAATATATTGAGCTTGAGTTCGGCATTTTCCAGCTTGAGTTCGGCATTTTCAGCTTGATTTCGGAATTGACTATATTATTTTTTAAACTTATCTTGATTTCGTCATTTTCAATATATTGAGCTTGAGTTCGATAATTTTGCCGAATTCACCATTTTTATTTTAAAAATTATGCATGCTTATTTTATAAATATTCATTAATAATTCACCATGTAATTATTTTACTAACGAAATTATATTTTGAACTAAAGAAATAATCATAATTTAATACATAATTACATTACATGTATTGAATACAAATTCCTCATTTGCTAAACACGGGTATTTTGAATTGAAATCATGCAAATCACAAGTATTTGGAATTGAGATGTGAGATATAAATAAGCATTCAAATATGAGATTTGTTGTTCACACATATTGCAATACGTACAATAAAATTTGTAAAAATGTAACAAATTAATTAGGCGGAATTCTTTCCGGACAAGCACGTTTTGTGTGACTTGATGATCCACAAATACTACATTTTTTTGGTGCTCGTCGTCTACTAGTCGATGTTTGTCCCGCCTGTGCTCCCGAAGGACGACGACTATTTCTTGGTCGACCGGCTTGACGATTGACGATGGGTGGCAAAACAACACATGTTTGTGCCTCCGGTGATACAATCCACTCATCTCTTGGAGGAAGAGGGTGTACAATTCCTCCATAAGTTTCTCGCCAGTTTGATGTCTTGTAGTACTCCGAAACATAGTCGTACACACCTAAACCCTTGAAGCTGCAACAATAATAATTAAAAACTTGATCGTTATGAATGAAAGTTTAATTATATCGATATATTTTACTAACCGAATTGCAGCAATAGCATGTGAACATGGAATCAGATCCATCTGAAACTCCCGGCAATCGCATAAGCTGTCTTCAAGATCCACCTTCCAAGTTGTATCCTTGTCTTTGACTTTGAAATGATATTCAGAAACAGGCGTTACCGTGTACCTGTGTGAAATATCCGACAATGGACTCATTTTGGCCACGACTTCCTCAGTCACGTCATCGTATCTTGCAAAGGCCTTAGCTCGCCGTTCATCGAACCATTTTTCGACAATGTGTCTATATAGCTCAATAATGGAACAGATGGGTAGACGTCTAGCATCTAATAACCTGGAGTTGAACACTTCTGCTGCATTCGATGTCATGAAGCTATAACGGCGAACCGGACATTTAGACCTAGCCCACTTTTCAGGCCCCACTGTCATGAGTTTGTTGTATGCAGTGGGGCAATGCTGTTGAATCTGGTCCATTGCCTTCTGATAGACGATAGAACGGTATGCATAGGCTGCCTTGTGGTATAACTGCACGATAGTTGAATTGAATGTCGTCAACTTATTTTGAATATGATAACCACATAAGGCATGCGTCGCCTCTGGATAAACTGAGCTTACTGCCTTGGCAATGCTGATGTGTTGGTCTGAAACAATTAGCAATTGTGGACTACAATCGAAAGCCATTCGCAGTCGTGACATAAACCACGTCCAGCTCTCATCGTTCTCGATCGGTGCAAATCCAATAGCCAGAGGAAAGATTTGTTCGTTGCCATCTTTGGTAACAGCAACCAATAACACACCTTTATTTCGCCCCTTCAGGTGTGTAGCATCCACCACAATCACTTGCCTTAAACAAGTCCCGAAAGCCGCACGTGACACACTCAAGGCAACAAAGAAATGGCGTAATCGTTGATCCTCGCCGATATCCACGTCTGTAATAGTGCCCGGATTCCATTTTTGGAGAACATCGAGATATTTTGGTAGCAAGTTGAATGATTCTTCTAAGCCACCATAAATCATCGATATAGCTCCATTTCTAGCGCGCAATGCATTGCTGTAACTGACCTTAATACCAAAACTCTGTTGTAGTTCAGCCATTATATCGCGCGGCTTGATGATAGATCCTTGTATACGCATCCTCCGAGCAAAGTAAGCTGAGATTGCCTTTGATCGTATAGTTCTACTGCGGATGTTGTTTAGACTCAAAGTACAACTATGAGTTGGGATGAATTCGCGGACTACCCAACATCCCGCTGAATTCGAGGCACGTAGGATGAATGTACAATTAGGATTGCGGCTGCAATTGTACACCACCCGAGTTGTAGAAGAACGCGTCACTTTGAATTCAACGTGATGCTCCATGTGCCAAAGTCCGACAGCCACGTACAAGTCCTCTTTTCTCCAAAACATTTTGCCCTTTTCCAGTTCCCCTTCCAATACTTCTTGTACATCTGGCAATACAGGTGAGTCGGATGTATCTATCGGAATAATTGGAAGTAACCAATTATTCATTTGACTGCTTAGACCTTCAATTGTTTCTGCCGGTAATGGGTTAGCCGGAAGTAGGCTTGATACAATGGCACCCATCCCACCTTGTTCTCTCACCCAAGAGGTGAAATCTTCAATTGTACAATTGAACAATGAAGCATTGTAATTTTGGCGTTCATCACCATCTGATGAGTCTGTATCGAATTCAGCTTCTTCATCATCGGAATGGACAACTATATTCTGATTTTGTTGGTGCGCACCGAAATCAGCATCATCGTCACTGTCATCATCTGGAGCATTTTCGTTTGAATCTGGGACTGGAGAACTTCGACTTTCACTGCTTCCCTCTCCAAATCTCACTGATGATGAAAAACGATGTAGTTCTTCTGGTGTTGGACTATAAGGGTTGTGTGGTTGTGGGCTCAATGAAGCCATGTGTGGCCTGTACGGAGATGGTTGTCGGCGAGATCCTCCAGCACCCCCATCGGATTGCAAGTTCATCACTAAATAAACATTCGGCTCCCAATACATGTTACAAAGCCGTTGAAGGAGCGTGTTTGTTGCGAGCACCGAAGGAACCGTCCTCCCACTTCTTGTTTCAGCAAGATAATAAAGAGTGTAAGAACCCACCATGGCATGAGAATGGAGGATGTATTGAACATTCCTCTGCAATTCTTCTAGTGTGATAGCATGAGAGGGTATCATGACAACTCTTTCATCTCCACCGATGTAGTTGTATAGATTGTCCCATTGACCATTGTAATGCAAAATGATAGAACGGTAATCCATTTTTTTAATTTAGAGAGAATTTTTGGAGAATAAGTGTTTGAGAGGGTTTAGAGATAGTTTTCAGAGTATGGGATTGTTTTGAGGATGAAACAAATTACAATTCAATTTTCTGAGAAAAATTGAATTGTAATTCAGTCCCCGAATGGTCCAAAATTATTTCTGTATTGTATAGTACATATTCAATAGTCATACTACAATTATTTGAGCAACTTTCCAGTAAAAAATTGACCATATTAATTATGAGTTTGAATTCAATGTATTGGCATGCATGTGTTTTGTACGATGCATGCAAAAGTGACAGTCATTCACGTGAAAAAAAACTTGATTTATAGATTATTTTTTAAAAAATCCGAAATAAATAACAAAATGCCGAAATCCATCTCAAATTGCCGAAATCAATCTCAATTTGGCGAAATCCATCTCAATTTGGTGAAATATATCCCTTTAAATCCTGCCCAATTTTTATCAATTTCTCATCCGTTTTTTTAATTTTTTTTAACTAAGAACCGAAATCCATCTCAATTTGCCGAAATCCATCTCAATTTGGCGAAATATATCCCGTCAAATATATCCCAATTTTGAATCATTTTATAATCGAATTTCTTTATTATTTTAATTAAAAAATCGAAATATATCTCAAATT
>JAPKLW010001584.1:62705-73071 GCA_026898455.1 Plectranthus barbatus
GAATTTCTTTATTATTTTAATTAAAAAATCGAAATATATCTCAAATTTGGCGAAATCCATCTAAATTTGGCGAATTGTTACAATATTCGAAGAAATAAATTACAAGCACATGAAAAATTGTATTAATTTGATTGCAAATACTATTCGACAATATGTCTAAAATATAACACATTTTGATACACATTTTGATACACGTTTTGTTACACATTTTGATAGTACGGACGAGCTAGTGAAGGAAATGTTATTTTTGATCCGTCTCATCCATCTCTTTCCCCACATATTTATAACGTTTCGTCTATTTTCCCATTTCTACAAACGAAGAAGCTAATTTCTTGCCCCGTTCGTAGTTTTGGGAAAACAAGAAACGTGGGGAGGAATCCGGACCAAGGACACCTACTTCATGTGACGTAGGAAAAATCATCTTCCGGACTGTTTGACGCAGAAAAAATCCTCTTCCATTTCAGCAAGTGCTTTGTTTCAAATTGTAAAATAAGAATAAAATAAAGGATGATGGAATAAATAGAAAAAGAAAGAGAAAAGCCATTGCTTGTTGGAATATTGTATGAATGAAGAAGGAGTGAATTTGAACTATACAAATTCACCCTTAAATAGAAGGGACTATGAATAAAAAAAATATATTAATGCCTTTAAAACTGAATTCACTTTCTCTTTCACGTGAAACTGAATTCTTTGAGAATCTTTGCAGGCATAATTGAGTCAAAAGTGATCTTCGGAGGATTTCTTCTATGGTCCGGGGGTTATAAAGAAGTTGTATACCGCCTTCCTGCTTGTATGAAGAGTTACAGTTACTTTAAAACCGAAATATATCTACCAATTTAAAACCGAATTAAATCCTACTTTAAATTTCAACCATTAAAATTCAAGCACACTCAACCATTAAAATTCAAGCACACTTTAATTATTTTTTAAAGGCATTTCATTATAAATTATTCTATGCGTTTAATATTTTATATTATTAATTTATAATCGATATTTATCCTTATTTATAACTTGAATTCAAATTCAACATATTTGAATTTAGACAATATCCAAACTATGCAAACTGAAATCAAATTAAATATGTAGACCATTAAATGATCAACATGTTAAAAATTCGAATCAATATATTACAAGCACACTCACAATTTTATTAATTTGAAATCATATATTATTCAAAAATATTACACTTAATATTGATACACATTTTGATACACATTTTGATAGCAGTCGGCGAGCTAGTGAAGGAGACGTGGAGATAGCAGTGCCACTGGGTTTCCTTCAGCTCTTTAACTGCTTAAATATATTAATTAGTGAGCCATCAGAACTAGCAACATCGTTGATGCTCACTAAATGTAACCTTTCATCACTTTTCCCGTAAGCCTCTTTTGGTTGTTTTCCTTGCTTCTGGTAACGGGAAAAGGAGAAAGATGTTGAGGAATCCGGATAAAGGATTTTAACTACATGTGACGTAAGAAAAATCCTCTTCCGGACTGTTTGACGTAAGGAAAATCCTCTTCTATTAGAACAATTGCACGATGTCTTTGCTCTTTTTTTATTACTTGGTATGAGGGCAATAAAGACGACTAACATATTTATGCATTTTGAGTGGAATAAAGAAAAAGGATATATGTATGCATTGAGAGAATTGGAGATAAAGGTCATTTGTAGTGAGATGAGAATTTGAAGTAATATCGTCCTCCCTTAAATAGAAATAGTCATAATGCTACACTAACATTATTTATCATCGAATGACATATCAAAAATCGACCATGCCATAAACATCCTATATTTTACTTCCACATCTTCCCTATTAACCCAGTAATGAGTTGGCCTCCCACATATCAACTGGTCCATGTGAATGCAAGCATAAACAGCTTCATTCGACTCCTCATAAGCACTGAAATTTTTGGTAAAATCGATAGACAATGGCCTATCAATTTCGGCCAAACCTATTTTGTTAAGTTCAAAATAACTCCCAGCGCGTAAAAACTTGTAGAAATTATCGGTCATGCGCCTAACAAGATCCGCTCTATAGCGTTGCATTTGTGGAGATAGATTGTTGTAGTCGGCAGCATAAATATGACAACTCCAAGTGGCCAAGTCAATCCTCAAACACAACCAATGACCTCCAGCGTCATATGGCATGAGTAACTTTAAAAAAATTAAAGATTAATTAAATTATTTCAATGTATTAAAATTTTCTAAAATAGAAATTGAAAAAATTATAACACTTACCACTGAAGCAGTGTACCAAGGTCGAGAACTAGGACTATCTTCTCCTTTAATGAAATCCAGTAATTCTTTGGAAACAGAAGTGGCTTTACTTCGAGGAGCCAGATTTGTAGGATACGACTTCAAGAACAAAGACTGTAAAAAAACATAACCAAAAAAAAAAAAAATTAAAATCGAAACAATTAAACTAAAAAATAAAAATCTTAAGTTAAATAAATTATATCGAACCTTGAATCTCGGGCTTATAATACGAACCCATTCTGGATTACAAGTACGTGTAACGTACTTGCTCTTCGATATCAACTTCATGTTGAGGGCCTCAACATAAAGCTCCACATGGGCTTCAGAGAGTTTTCTGTTGATGTCTTCAAGATGTTCAAAGAATGATTGACTCAACTTAGCTCCATTTGTCTGTGAAACCCGGAGTTGATTATCGCCAGACTCTCTATATTGACGATAATTTCGCACGACTTCTTTTTTCACGCCAAACGGTGCAGATTTTTTGGACTTTCGCTCAATGTCGTCATCAATACCAGAAGACTGCAATTTTATAAAAAAAAATCAACATAAACATAGAATCAAATAATACAAAAAATTATTTTAAATTATACCTCTTCACTTCGAGTTTGAGGTTGAGGTTGAGGCTGAGAACTAGAAGCATCGGATTGCCGGCATGCATGAATAGCTTCATAAACAAACTCCTTCAAGCCAGGTACCACCTCATCAACAATGAATTGCTTCACGGCTGCAAAAAAATTAGCATCTCTCTCTTGCCTCCGAGCTTCCCCTCCAGAAGATGAATCCGATGATTGCCTAGTACTCCTCCTCCTCCTACTCCTCGTTACTTGTGTCTGTGGCTCGAACTCAGGGTGATCAGTCTCAACGTCAGGCTGCTCGCTCTCAAACTGAGGCTGCTCTTCCTCGTTCACCTCCACATTTACCAAATAACCACCTCCAAGCCATGCCTCGTCGTGGATGACATTCTCAATGTCATGCCCATCGTGGGCTTCATCATCCGCCTCAACTAATATCTCTACCCTCTCAGTGTGTGTAGATGTTTCATGTGCTTCATCGAGCACATCATGCACATCATGCTCTATGCCGAGGCCTTGCTTGTGTAATATGCGCTGTGTCGATATTGGGGCCACATATTGAACATCCAATGTACCCGATCCTTGTGATGATCGCCAGTACAGTGTTCTCATTTCTGATGGCGACGGAGGTAGGGCAGTTAAAACAATTAGCTGCAAAATTTAATTTAAGAGTTAAATAAGATAAGATAAGATAAAATAATATTATGATTTTAAAACAAAAATACACACTCACAAAATAAATAGATTACCTGTTGAGAAAAGAAAGCTACCCAATCTTTGATACTAGCGCGTCTAAAACGCCACTTCAACATCCGTGGCTCGGCATTACGGTGTACTATCTTTCCACACGCCTGCCCCAATTGAGGAATAACCTCATATGCCCAAACCTAAAAAAATAATTAACAAAAAAATTAAAGATTAACAAAATAATTTAGTAATATATGAAATGGTGAAGAGTTGTATTTTTATACCTGTAGTACCCAGAACGGTCCAGGAAGATGATAGCCTTTCTCAGCACTACTCCTATTAGTAGGTACATGCCTACTATAATACAAAAGTGCTTTGTATGCGTATGCACCCCATGGAAATTCGTTCCATGCATCCAAATCTTCACTAAGAACATATATCCAATTTTCTATTTTTCTCTTATCCGTGTATCCCAACCCGACAAACCAAAATGCTAAAATGTTAGCTACCCTAAGGTACAAATGCCTATGTGTAATATCAACTTTTTTGAATTCAAATCGCTTCAAGAGTTCTTTAGCACTAAGTTGTTCTCCCCCACAAAATACTCGAAAAACAGTACTAACATCTAAAGCATGTTTAGCAGTAGGATTAAAACGAGAAGTACCAAATCGTAAACCACTAATAATGGAAAATTCACTAGGTGAAAATATGAGATCCCGTCCACCCACTCGGAACCTTAACACTTCATCATTAGTTGAATCAATTTGATGAGTAAAAAGTTCAAATAAAGACTGCGAAGAACTAAGACCATTATCAGCCCAACCCAAAAAATGACCGAAAACCCCGTTTGTAAACTCATCAACTAACCCTTGTTCTCCAACAGATAACAATGTCTTGTTAATTGTATCGAGAACTTTACATTTATAGAATAAATTGGTCTTAGCCGTGCATCCATGAAGCCCGTATCTTATCCACTGAGGCTGCACATTATATGATTTTTTTGTTATTAAATGTGACAAAATTCATGAACATGCATACACGAACATGTGCATTACAAAAAAAAAATAATAATAACAAAACTAACTCATACTCATTCGGCTGGATTGCAAACAATACAAGATACAAACAAAAAAAAACACAATCATTCTCATTATCAAATTAAAAATTCAACAACCAAGAATAACAAACGATACATATATACATACAGCCGAACTCAAAAAAAATTTCACTTCAACTGATTCAAAATAAATTCCCAAAAGAATAAAATTGCACAAAATAAAATGAGAAAAGGCCGAAAAAACTTACCTGCACCGTCGACATCGTTCGCCGGAAATTTTTTCAGTTCAGGGGTGGGTTTTTTTGGTTCGAACGTGCGTCTCCAACTCCAGCCGAATGTCCCTTTGTTTTCACGCCCAATTTCGTTTTTTTTAGGTTTGTGAATTAATGAATTACAGTGGGGTAGTTGTACGAAATCAATCTGGATTTAATGTTGAATTCCAGATGAATTTAAAAAAAGACCGAACTCCAGCTCAATTCGGTTGGAATTCAAGCCGATTACAAGACCGAAATAAAGCTGGATTTATTCCAGCCCATTTTTAAATAAAAAATTGATTTTTTATAAAAAAATTTCCAAATATATCTCAATTTAATACAAACACCGAATTCAAGCTCAATTCGCTCGGAAATAAAGCCCATAAACGGACCGAAATATAGCTCGATTATTCCAGACCATATTTAAATATTTATTTGAGGAAAATCCAAATATATCTCAATTTAATAAAAACACCGAATTCAACCTCAATTCGCTCGGAAATAAAGCCCATAAGCGGACCGAAATATAGCTCGATTATTCCAGCCCATATTTAAATATTTATTTGAGGAAAATCCAAATATATCTCATTTGGCACAAATCTTGCCCAATTGAGACATATTTATCATTTATTCTATTTTTTAAAATTCAAAAACATGATTGATTTTTTTTTAAAATATAGAAAATTCGAAATATATATCACTTGAGAAAGATATATCTCAATTGACCGAAATCTTGGCAAATAGGGACTCATCTAACATTTATTTAATTTAATTTAATTTTTTAAAATTATAAGAATCGAATTATATTTTTAAAAAAATTAAAAATTCGAAATAACTCGCACTAGGCCAAGATATATCTCAATTGCTCGAAATTGCCCAATTGGATCTTAATTATTGTTTATTTTATTTATTTAAAATTAAATAACTAGAATTATAGTTTTTTTACAAATAATTTTTTTTAGAATATATCATATGATCAAAATCTTAGCAAATTGAGACTTTTTATCATTTATTTTACTTAATTTCAATGTTTTAGAATTTAAATAAATGAATTATATTTTTAAAAATAAATCCTTCCAAATATATCTTCCTTGGGCGAGATATATCTGAAATTCCCGAAAGCAAGCCGAATTTTTTTCAACTAAAATATCAATATATTATATTTTATTTCATCACACTCTAAAAATTAATAAAAAATAGACTAGACCTCCGAAATATATCTGTCTGGCCGAGATATATTTCAAAAGGCCGAAGGCAAGCTGGAAGGATTTCGTGTATATTTTATGCCATTGCGAATTTAAAAAACAATAAATATAAAGTTGTGTTATACAATATTAGTAAAAAACTCGACCGTTAAACATTTCACACATTTCAAAAGATTTGATTGCCTGATTTAGACATTTTAACCTAAAAACATGTACTTTGGCTATTTTTTTAAGTTTTTCATAAGGGTGGCTATTTTGTGAATGTAATATTAGGAAATGGCTATTTCAGATTTTCCCTCTATAAATTATATGTGCGCGTGATGTAAGGACAGAAGAAAAACAGTAAAGAAAAATAGAACTTTTGATGAGTGGAAACATGTATTCCCATTCCCATATATACGGTGAGCTTTCATTCCCAATAGAAAAAAAAAAAAAAAAAAAAAAAAACCAACCCAGAAATAAATATGGTAAAAAAATTCACCTCTTTTTGATTGATCAATTTATTAGTATTTGTTTTTGTGTTATACATTGTGCGTGTAAATATAACATAGGTGATATAATTTGTAGACAAAATAACTTTTTCTCTCATGATAAATATTTTTATGAAATCAAATTAAGATTGAAAAAGTTCGACTCTAAAGATGCTATTAGGACAATTTTTTATTTTTTTAGGAGAGAGAAGATATCTAATGGTAATTAATTATGATACTAATGTTAGGTCTTGTGTGGAATAAACAAATTTACAAAATATTTTTTCAGCAATCTCTGATATCATATGCACCGTCATTACATTACATATTACTAAAGGTTAAAAATCTTAAAATATTAATATTTGCCATTAAAACATGCATCCCAATCTTTTTCTGGCGAATTTGTATGATCACTCATATGATGTTTAAATATCTCTAAAAAAAGTGAAAAATATAATATCCATTGGAATCTTGATGTGTTGATTCTGATTTGGTGATTTTAATATTTCGGTTGGTGCGCTTATTAATTTTATATTGATTATAACGAAATTTCAAACATTCTAACAACTACACTAATACAATAAGAGACTTTTGAAAATGAGCTAACTCATGAACTACTCAAATCAAACTAATTACGAGAGGCGGAGCTAAAAAATATAAAACCTATGAAAATATCCATGCGAAATATATAAATTAACTGAAGAATAAAAAAATAAGAAATATGCGAAGAATGATTTGTGGCAGATTAAGTAGCGCCTAATTGTAATGATTTGTTTCTAATTATCAGATTTTAGAATAAACACATGATTTTATTTATTGAACACGGCTCTTCTCCTCTAATTTATCATTACTTTTTCAGCTAAGTACACAAGATAATTGTAGGGCCCTAATTTGATTATTGAGTTTGATCAACAAGTGGTTATATTTTCTACTCGTGGAAAAGAATTTGGTGCTAAATCATCTTTATCATATTAAAGTGGAGTATTTTCTTAGAAATTGTCTCATGTTATTTTAGCTTTTTTCTCATTGACTAGATGCCACTGACTCATCCACAATTATTGAAACCACACATCTCATTATGGTTCAAATATGTTTTCTTTTTTTTTTTTTTTCAAATTTTTGAATAAATAATATAACTAGACACTTTTTGAAGAACATGGGAATATTTAAAATATTGAGTTAATTATTATTGCATTAATTTTTTTAAAAAATGAGAATTAAATGTAAAATTGGTCCCAATATTATAGGTGTGGTAAATTAGGTGGACAAAAATTGTGAATGTGATGGTAGTAGGCTCCTAATAAATTTCAAATAGCCCTAGTTTTTTTTTAATGTGGAAATTGACATGACAAGACAAAGTGGTGCGTGATAATAAGTCTACCCAAAAAATATATAAATAATCAATAAACACGCGCGATACATTAAACTAGGGCTGATAATTTCTGACACGACACGAACACATATGATAAAAGCGAGCACGAACACGACACGAATTCATTAAGCTCAAACACGATAATGACACGACACGACAACGACCCGACACGATAAAAATTAACCTTACTAAAATTGTCAGCTTTACACTTGGGACTAAATTTTTTTAATATGACACGATAACAAGACACGAACACGCACGATAATAATGAGCACGAACACGACACGAACCTGTTAAGCTCAAACACGAACCCGTTAAGCTCAAACACGATAATGACACGACACGATTACGACCCAACACGCACGAATTGTCAGTTCTACATTAAACTTAGGTAGTGTTTGATGAATCTAGTCTTGAATTAGTTTTAAAAATGAAATAAATAGAAATCCCTTTTACACAATAACTTATTTCCATCTAATAACATAAATGACACTAAATTTTAATTCATATGTTCTGATGCAACTCTAATATTACTATAATATTAGTATTCATATTGGGTAAAAACAAGCTCATATAATTTTATTTTTAGACATTTCTTAAATAGCCTCATATTAATGAACTTATGTGAACTATTATATTCAAAGAAATTCATCATTCTCTTCTCGATGATCTGGGATATGAGTTTGCCACACACAATATCATAAACTTATATATTGGGAGCGGATCCTGTGCTAAAATGTTGTTTGTGCTAAAATGCTAAATATGCTTGATTAGTTAGTATTTTATGCTTGTTTAGTTTTTATGTTATGCATCATTAGATTGCATAACCACTCACATCAAAATAAATAATTATCAATCTAAAAATTTCAATCTTAACTATTCATCTATCAAAATCAATGGTCTAGGATTATATATATATATATATATATATATATTAATTTACTTCCACATAAATAGTTCACTTTTCCTTTTTCGTATATCCTGCTATATTAGTCCACTTTCTTAAAATAACAAATTTTTCACACTCATTCTACCACCACCCACAAACTTTGACTATTGTGCCCAGTCAAAACATGATTATTTAATCGGGATGGAGGAAGTTTTTTTTTTTTTTTATATGGGAATTAAGAAAATATAAGATGGGTTCGTTGGGAAGTGTTTACGAACTCCATTATTGTGGCTACTTGAGCATTTGTACAAATTCAAATGACTAAAATTGAGCAGAAATGATCGGTTGTGATGCACCTATTCTACCATGCCCCTTTTTCCACACGACAAGTTGCCCACATTATTGATTTTCTTCTTGTCTAAATTATCTGAAATAGCCATTTTCTTATAACACATATTAATTTTAGTCACTTTTATTAACTCATTGCAATTTTAGCCAAAAGTACAATTTTTAGCTTTGGAATTAGTTTACAAATCATTTGATTGCAATTATTCTGACTAATATGTCTAATCTTTTAGTTAAAATTTGTTGTTAACTAATTTTATAGATTTTTGAACCAAAATCTATTTATTTACCCACGAAAAGAAATAATTAGGGTAGCTATCGGGTTTTTAAAAAATTAAAATGGAATAGCCAAGTCTCACTCGTGTTATTTTTTAGATGAAAATTCGATTAAAATGTTGACTGTGGGGTCCACATGAGTGCGAACCGAGTGCGATCGAGTGGGAACGGTTGCGACTCGGTCGCACTCAATTAATATTTTAATTCGAAAAAGAGTGGGTCCCACACGAGTGCGAACCGAGTGCGACCGAGTGGGAACGGTTGCGACTCGGTCGCACTCAATTAATAGTGTAATTCAAACAAGTGTGGGTCCCACACGAGTGCGAACCGAGTGCGACCGAGTGGGAACGGTTGCGACTCGGTCGCACTCAATTTATTTTTTTATTTATATATTTTGTGGGTCCCACCGAGTGAGACCGAGTGCCACCGAGTGGGATCGGTGGCGACCCGGTCTCACTCAATTAAATTTTTTTTTTCATTTTTTAAATATATATTTAAATTTTAAAAATCTAGAGCAAACTCCGTCACCGAGAATCTAATAGGCTGACGACCAATTAAAAACCATAACTCATGTGGGTTGGGAGATCTAATTTGGTAACTGAATAATTCTAAAAGTGCTTGAGATGCACTTTGACCCTGCTTTTTTCAATTTAATAATTTCCCAAAAGGTCCATTCTTAAACTGTTCTACTAACTGGACCCCTCCTACAGACCGTAATGTTACATCTATGTGATCTAATACCGAAACTTTAGTGCATAAGTTTATTTTACTAGATGCACCATGTAAGTCACGTCTAATCCATTCAATCTGCACATATAATACCATCACAATTAAAATATGATAAATTAACCATAAAAACTATAAAAATTCCAACTAACCACAAAATCAAAATACAAAACAATTTCTTCAAATAAACAACAAATATAAATCCAACATTTACACGAATAATTCAATAAATAAATCCACGAATAAATCCAACATTTTCA
>JAPKLW010001584.1:73081-119262 GCA_026898455.1 Plectranthus barbatus
TATTTTTATGTTTTTTTGTCAAATCTCATCATTCAAATAACCTGAAAAGTTATGACACCAATCTGAAAAACGTACTTTTGGCTATATTCGTGAGATGTACATAATATTGGCTAAAATGAATATGTGTTATAGCCAAAATGGCTATTTTGTGTTTTCGCTCTTTTTTCTTCTAGTGCACGTTAGGGGTGTGTATGGTCCGGTCCGATTTGATCGATTTAAGGGGTAAAGTACGGATGGTTTGAAATTTTTATAAACCAAATTAGATAAATAATTATTTCAAATCAAACCGATCAAACCATATTAAAACGGTTTGGTTCGGCCAGTTTAAACGGTTTGAAGATTATTCAACTAATAATATTGCAAACAATGAAATTTGTATATCAATTTTATTATTAAATATTAATAAAAGAATGATACACAAAATAAAACTAATATAAATATATCTCTCTTGTCATTAATTATAAATAGGACATAAGTAATAAATAAATAATGTTATTGTTGCAAGAAATAATGAAATATAAGTTGATTTATAGGGTTGCAATTCGAAATAATATAAGCATTGGACATATATATCAATATAATTGAAATTTTAGATTTCTATCAAATAATATTTTATTATCATTATTATATTTAAAATTATATTATTTATACGGCCGGTCCGGCCAAAACGACCAGTTTCATCCTTCAAACCGTCAGCCAAACCAAATCATCCGGTTTGAGATTTCTCAAACTAACCCAGTCAATCATTTTTCTCAAGCCAACCAAACCGACCGAATTAATTTAGTTTGGCCTGTTCGGCTGGTTCGGTCAAACCGTGCACATCCCTAGTGCACACCAACATATATTTAAGTACAGTTATATATAATCTAATGAGAAAAACATTAATTTAAAATCTTTATATCTAAATTATTGAACACTCAAAACTAAGAAAATATTCTGATAAACTAAATCATTATTTTGCTGTGATTAAAACTCATAAAGAAGCATTTAATGAACTTATAATGAGGCACTTTTGAAATAACAAACATAATTTGGTTAAACTAAAAAAAGGTTATCAGTTTTTATCATTTATATTGGAGAGATATGCTAATTTCACATCAAAGTTAAGAGATTTTGTTAAAGTATTGCACATCTAGTAGAGATTGAGTGCATACCACTATATAATGGTGAAAATTTCATCTTTAAAATTTTATTTTTTTCTTATAAAATTTATTTGTAAGAAAATGAGATTTTTACCATTATAAAGCCCAATCAATATGAGATATACTACAGATTTTGATGGTGGAGGACTCAGCCAAGTTTGACAGCACCACGTGACATGCGGCAATCCACGACTTAGGTAATTAATTTATTTCCTTATTCTAGCAAACATTTAATAGTGGTATGATGATGAGCCCATTCATCCCAAATTACTTACTTTAATTTTTCTTAATTAAATATATACTTCTTCATGCAGAATATATTTTTTAATATTTAGAAAATAAATAATATACGTCCTTTTCAAAAATGGTTTCCACTACTAAAGTTAAGATTATGTTTGATTTTCTTTTCATGCCTCTTCATTTATATATCTCAGTGGAAAATAATGACGTGTCTTCGCAACATATTCTCTTCATTTAAAAACTTTATATATATATATATATATATATATGGAAGACATATGTTTTTTTTTTGAGAATAAGAAGACATATGTTAAATACAAATAAATTTCGACTTTTAATTTCGATAAATTAATAAATAGTATTAAAATTTCAATTAACAGTTAAAGGACGATTATGTAAGCCGATCAAGCATAATATACAAAACAAATAATTATAATACACTAACTAAATATATGCAATATACTAACTAATCAAATACAAAATTTTACATATTTTATACTAATTAATGAGCATAATATACAAACTAATAAAACATAATATATTAACTAATGAAGCAGGATTAGTATTTTAACACTAATAACTTTTTAGCAAATCAGATGGTAATCAATTGTATATGCTAGCCTGTTAACTATGTTAGATTATTTATGATATTATGCTTGATTTGTTTATTGTTAGGAAATTTTTTTAGAAATTTCCTTATTGAATACTCCCTCCGTCCCGAGTTATTAGTCCCATTTGCTTTTGGCACAGTTACCAATATTTGTGAGTGTAGTGGAATTAATATTTTATTGGTGTGAGGAGATTTTTTTCCATTTTAGGAAATGGGACTAATAAGTTGGGACAGACGAAAAAGGAATATGGGACTAATAACTCGGGACGGAGGGAGTATTATTTTGGTGGGTCAAAATATGTAAAAGTTATCTTATTTTGTCTCGAGATTAGTTTCAGTATGGTCTAAAAATATAAAGTTCTGTATAGGATTTGTATCGAGTTGTAAGCTGGAGCTAATCTGAAGACCAGATTGATAAATCAGTCTGGAATGCGCGAGACTCAACAGACTAAGGTTTGAATCGAACTTACATGTCTGGGATACATGAGTCTGGACTGGTAAGTTTGGAATTCTCCAAGTACGGGACCAGCCAGTATGGTCTTTATCAGTACCTCAAACTTACCAGTATGAGGACCAAACATATACTGATAGATGATATCACCAGCATGGACTTGCGAGTATGACGACATCAGCATGGATTAGTAAGTTATAGTCACAACGCAAAGAGACAAAGGTAATCATTTAAGGAACGCACTGACAAGTACAAACTTTAAGGATTGGAGATCCCTTAAAGTCTGCAAGCACAACACTCCAGTCTTAATACCTCGGACAACCAGTCTATGATTCCTCATACTGAAAGACTGTCGTTCTGACACAAAGGTGAACAATCACTATCATCGTCAGAAAAAGCAGAGCAGGTGCAGAATATCTGGAAAAAGCACCACCCACCCGCCGATTGTTGCAGTCAACAGAGACTTCCGATTGGACAACCTCCAATTTGTCTCTAACGGATATTATATTCAAACTTTTAACTTTTGATTATAAATACCGGAGGATCTTCAACAGAAGAAGGTTATGAACGTGTTACGAACTAAATGATGAATTACGAAACCAAACACTTACCGAACAAGCACCAAGCTTACACAACTGTTTGAGGTTCTTAAGCTTTCCGTGTGTCACTCTAGTGAACACGAGACTCAGTATTTATGAGTTCTTGAGTTACTTCTTGGTAATCTTTCTCTTCAATAAAAATTACAACAGTCAAGTACGTCTTGTTCTTTGACTCTTACAGACTTATTGTCGCCGTGCTCACAGTTTTGGGGAAACTATAAATACCCCATTCCGGCAACGAGGAGGCTGCGTGAAGTGCCCACATCCAAGGAGCTGCGAAGTGAAGGACGAGCAAAGGACCAGGCGAGTGAGCTTGTGGACTGAAGGACGAGACATTCTTCAGCAAGCGATAGCTCGTAAGAGCACCTTGTGTAATCCAACACTTAGTGAATTTCCAAACTTGCATATGAAGAGTGGACGTAGGACCTTTAGAGTCCGAACCAGTAACCTTTGTGTCATTTATTACTTTCATATTGTCAACTTACTTATCTTTAAAACTCAACACTCAAGTATTGTAGTATATACTGAAAACTGACACTAAGCATACTTAAACTTAAAGTACCTAAACTAAAGATTTGGCAAACCAAATTGACATGTTACCATTAGTTTAGATAAGTGCAAGCTTATTGTAAAATAAAATTATTTTTCACTGTGCATTTACGATTACTCTGATAAACCAGGATCAACATTTATATATTATATTTATTAGTGAGTATGTATTAAATCTTGTGCATGATTCATTAATAAATTGTACATATTCATTTGATATTATTATTTATTTAATATATTATGCTTGATGAAAATGCATAACTGCTTTATTAAAAAGCATAACATAACACTATAAAATAATCTTAATCATTCATACACTCAAATCAATTAAAATTAATTCCTAATTAATATATTCTCGGTGTTTAATATTTGATCTCTTCGCTATATATTATATATCCACTCACTAAAGAGAAAATGTGCTGGTCAACACGAAATATTAGAATATGTTTATTGTTACGTTTTTTTTTCTCTTTCTATTTATTTAATAAATATCATGATTTTTTTTATTTTTTTTTTAAGACTTGGGCTAAAAGTACTTCAAGATGTGTTTTTAATAGATTTAAATTTTCTTTTGTTCAAACAGTTACTTTCGAGTTAAAGATTTTTAAGATTTTATAATCTAATAGAATTAGGTGTCTTGTTTATATGTGACTTATTTATTATTGTTATCCCGTGAAAGAGTAGTTTTGTATGCTGCGAAGGTATTAATATGTTTGTACTTTCGAAAACTGAAATTCAGTTTTTAGTTTTAGTTTTCGAAAAACTTGATTTAGCTCGAACTTAAACTCGAATAATTTTAAGTTTCAGTTTCAAGTATACACTTCAATATTTTGAAAGTATTGAAGGTTTCAAATAAGCTTGAAATCCTAAATTGCAAAAACTTAAATAAAGCAGTAAATTGACTCAGGATATTTTATAGTGGTTCGGAGCCTTACGTCCTACGTCCACTCTTTGAAACTTAATCCGGAATTCACTAAGTAACATATTACAAGCCTTCTCACGATCTATAACTAGCCTGTCGGATGCCAATATCCTTCAGCCTGCTAGCGCACTCACCCATAATCTCCTTGTTGTCTGCTTCCTTCTTCAGTCTTGAAGTGAGGACGCACCTCACAGCCTTCAAAGTGGATAATGGATGTTTATTGTTCTTCCCGGAACGATGTTGGTTGGCAATCGTCCGTCAGAATCAGAGTTCCGGACTAGAAAATTGACTGTTGTGTTTATTACTTGAAAAGTAATAAATACCAAATGATTAGCTAAAGTTTCAGCCTCGTGTACTTAGACAAATACACAGAATGATTAGCTTGAGCAAAGATGCTAAGTCTCGTGTTTAGAGAGCTTTTTGACAGAGTTTTGGCTTAGTTTCAAGCGAGTTCCAGGATCTCCTCTGAAGTGGTTGTCTGCTATTTATAGGTGACTGATCGACGATTTAAATGATATGTCTGTTAGAGACAAGATTCAACCATTAGAGATAAATAAAATATCGTCCAATCATAGCCCATTCGTTTATGATACAGCAACCTGCACTCTGCTCTGCTTTAGACTGGCAGTGTACTTTTCACATGCTCTTGTCAGAGCTAAACTCAATCCGAGGAACTGGAAAGTGAGATTCTTCGTACATGATTGGTGATCGACACTTTTAAGGAATCTTGGACAAGACTCGAGTTCTACTCGGATTTCTTTTGTCCTTTTTTTCACGTGCTCTCTTTAAGCTTTGAAACTGAAAACTGAAATTCTCAAATTTCAAGTTTTAAGTTTCTGATTTCATTCAGTGAAAAGTCAGTTTCCAGAAACTGACTTTCTGGACATTTCAAGTTTCAAGTTCTGAAACTTGACTTTAGCATTTCAAGTTTCTCAGTATCTTCACTTTAAGTTCTGAAACTTTATTTCAGCATCTAGGGCTCTCTTTATATCTTCTAACAATTTCCCCATACAGAAACTAAGTTCCTGTCTTCTTGATCTCTTTTCAAGTTTCAAGTTCTGAAACTTGATTCTTGTCTTCTTGATCTTTTGAGCTTCTGGTTTCTATTGCAACTCGATATATCCTATACAGGGATTACACGTAGAAATATATTAGAAACTTATATCTAGTTTTGACACATCAAAACATCAAATAAATGGTAAACTAAAACTCAGTTTCTAACAATTATCAAATCAACCTCCAAACTTTTTATTGAATATGTCAAAGATTACAAATCTTATTAAATCTAAATAAATTTTCTATATTTAGATTTATGTAAATTATTTTCATCTAAAAAATATCATATTTCTACAAGATTAAATTTTTTTCTAATAATGAATATAATTAATCAAAAAGTTATTATAATTATTACTCTTCGATTATAAATATATTAATTTTATAAGATTTATTATTTATATTTTAGTTAAAGAGTTTGTTTATGTGCTCACAAGTCAAATGGATAAAACTGAAGTTCTAACTTGTATAATTAATGAACTTCGCTAAAGAGTTTTTTATTGAATCAAGATCAATGTAATTTATAAATAACTTGGCTCATTTGAAGTCCTAAACTAGTAGTTTACTAGTATATTAAAAGAGAATAGTCAGTTACATAAAAATAAGCGGGAATAGTTATAGTAGTAATTTTATTTTTGGAACAATTATAGTGGCATTTATTGTTCGGAATTAAGTTTTAGTTCTCTCCTTAATTTGATGTTTTGATATGTCAAAACTTACTTTAGCACTAAGTTTCTAGAGTTCTATAATGTAATCCATTATTAGGGTTATTCGTGTCGTAATAGAACTTAGGTGATGAAGACCGAGCAAAGGATTTGCTCGAGATGTAAAGAAGTGTTCGTGCGTGAATGAAACTTGGTTTCACTAAGTAAGGCCGAGGCCCATACTGAGTTTGGGTACTCAATATAGTGATTATCATACTGACTTATGAGAAGTCAGTATGAGGGCAGCCTGTACTGACTATGGAAAGTCAATATGGAAGCCTTACTTCTAAGCATGTGAAACACAAGGAGAACCAAGCTAGGTAAGACTTCAAGACAATTGAAGACTAAGTAAAAGTCAGTTTGAGGATGTCCATACTTGGATTCCTCGGACTGAAAGTCTGACAAAAGCATGTGGAAAGTACATGAAGTACATCTGTTTCAGAGAAGAGAGACCTACATTGTGGGCTATGATTGGACGACAATCTTAATGTCTCTAAAGACTGGAATTTCGTGTCTAACGGGAAGAATTTCAAAATCTCCAAGGAATCTCCTATAAATAGCCCAGCAGTTCGAATGACTGAATCCTCTGAAAAGCTAAGCCATTACTATGCTATTCTTTCTACTCAAGCTCTGATTACTCCATGTTCTGTACACGAGACTTGAGTTTCTAACTCAAGTTATCACTATCGTGTTATCTTTACTAAGCATGAGGCTGAAGCTCTACTATTGGTGAATATAACTTTCTAAGTTATATTCACAACAATCATTATCCTACTCTGGGATTCTGATTATCACGGGCTAGTAGCCAACCAAATTGAGTTATGGGAAGAACGTTCAAGCATCCCACCACCAAGAAGAAGGTTGTGGGGTGCGTCCTCATTTCGACCTGAAGACTAAGTCAGTTTGCAAGGAGTTTCCAGATGAGTGACAATAGCAGACCGAAGGACGGAATACCAACGGGCTATCCATAGATCACATGAAGGCTTATAAATTTATACTTAGTGGATTTACTGATTAAGTTCGGAAGAGTGGAAGTAGAATATTAAGTATGAACCACTATAATATCCTGAGTTATTTACTTGCTTTCATTTTAGATTCAGCATACTCAGTTATCACAAACTTACTTTGAAACCATTAATACCTAACCAAGTATTGAAGTGTATAATTGTCTGACTAATAACCTTTCTGAGCTTAAAACTTATTTTGATAAAACTGAAACTGAGTTTCAGTCAGTTTTGGAGAACAAGTGCATAACATACTTACTTCTGATGCAACTTACATTACTCTGATTTCGGGACCAACAAGTGGTATCACGCGCCGAGGTTCTTATAGACCAAGGTTGTGTTGAGTCGTTTAGGACCAGATATATTTCTTTGCATTTGTTTGTTTCTTCTGTTATAAGCTTAGGTTATACAAGATGGCACACATTACAAAGTTGTCAAAGTATACTCCAAAATCGTACAACACCTGGAAGAAGAGGTTTTTGATCACCTTAAAGAATATACATCCAGAGATGGCGCATGTGATCGAGAATGTACCTATCAGGATCAAAATATCAACACACAGCTAGTAGGAGTCGTTGGTCCAGAGACGGTTGACAAGCCATACTTAGAATGGACCAATGAGGACAAAGTACGAGCTCAACTAGATGTTGTAGCCCTTGAGTTGATCTTGAACTCCCTACCAGAAGCATTGGTTATCGTAGCCTTGGAGTACGACACTGCCAAACAGGTTTGGAATTTCCTTGGCACTCTTTGCCAAGAGACCAATCAAATGAAGCGGAACAAGCTTCAAAATTGTGTTGATAAGTATGAGTCACTTCATATGCTTCCTAGTGAAAATATAAAGCCAATGGAAGCAAGATTTAATGCTATTATATGTGAAATAAAAAACTTGGGGAGAGAGTATTCTATTGCAGATGTAAATGCTAAGATTCTCTCCAAGATGCCAAAATAAGACTGGTTCGTCAAGGTCACGAGCCTGAAGTAGAATGATCTCTCCAAAATGACGACGACTGACGTGTTTACCCAACTCCAAGACCATGAATGGGATATTCAAATGGCAAATAGCAATGAAGTCGTGCAGAATGTTAGCATGTATCCCGAATAAGATGCTGCCTTCTTTGTAAAAAGAGAATTCAAGAGAAGACCTCAGAAGCCTTATCAAGCTGACAGAGCAACCGGTCAAAGTTCTGCAACTAAGTCAGCACCAACACCAACACCTTCCTACCGAAAGAAGGAGGAAGAGACAATGAGGAAGCTGACAAAGCTTCTAGAGAAGAACCAGACCAAAACTAAAAGTTCACAAGGAGGTGAACAGAAATTCAGTGAGAGACCTCCAAAGGCGTATTTTGAATGCAACTCTCCCAACCACCTCAAGTATGAATGCCCAATGGTATCCAAGGAGGAGAGGGAACGCCTGAAAAGAATCTTCGAGAAGAAATCCTCAAAAGTTGTTGCCAAGGCTATGCTTTCTAGATTTGAGGTGCCAGACATCTCAGACAATGATGATGGCTACTACACTTCAGATGAAGAGGTCGTACAAGAGGCATTCCTAGTGCTGATGGCCAAACATGGAGAAGACGAGCCATCTGACTCTGAAGATGAAGGAAATGAAACTGAGTCACAAAACTTGGTAATTACCTCAAACTCAGTTTCAATTCCTGTAGCATGCATTGAAGAGGACTTTGAATCTCATTGCTCGGATTTAGAGGATGTTACTCTTGAAATTTCGAATAAGGAGTTTCAAAAATCTATAAACTAAAAAATGTTTTAGCTGGCAAGAATGTCTCACTGAAACTCCGAATTTCTAAAGTGACCGAGGAGATCCAATGATCGAGGTCAATCAGTGATGAACAAGCCAAACTTAAAGATGAACATTCCTCGTTGCTTACAAATTTTAAAAATCTTTCTGAGTAATGTGAGTCTTTAAAATCTAAAATTGCTCAAGACCAGAAGCTGATTTGTTCTCTCTACTCAAGTTCCAGCAAAGTTTCTAAGGCCTTGAATTGTCAACGAGATCCCTCAGACAAGCCAGGCTTAGGTTTTAATGAGGATAGTATGAGCAATCATGCATCAACTTCTCAAACTAGAAGTTCAAATGATCATCATTTTAAGAATGATTCTAGTTTAGAATTTAAGCTATTAGGCAAAGGAATAGTCAATAATGACAAGGACTCCAGAGTGGCCGAACAGGGGAAATGGAAGAAGTCAGTTTCCAAACTGAGTTTCAACCCAAAGCTTAAAAATAATTTGGTTTCAAAACCAAACAAACCTGAGATGAAGCTATCTATGCCCAAGAAGTGGGTCAAGTAGACTGTTCCTAATGCAAGGAAACTCACTTCAACAACTAAGACTGATCTTCGGAAGAAGTCAGTATCATTTCCAGATTCCAAAAATTCAAGGTTCCCTACTCATAATTCTTATGAGAAGAGAACTTATCCATGTAGAAGGGACACATATACGAGGTCTGAGCCCAATCATTTCTCAAATTCAAGGGCTAGGAAGACTGCACACCCCGGACTTAGTTTCCGAGAACCAAGCATAAACTTAGTTTCAAGAAACTCAGTTTCTGGGAAGTCAGTTCCAGGAAACTTAGTTTCGAGAAACTCGGTTTCTCGCAAGGTTTCACACACTCACAACATTTCTTCTAATATGCATAAAAATAACATTCACTATTTCAGAAGGAAAAGAAAGGTAGAGAAGGTTGTTGCACCTAAGCTTAAGGTGAAACAAGTTTGGATTCCAAAGGGATGGGTTCTAAAGACTAACCAAGCAGGACCCGCAGAAGCTCGGGTACCTAGAGTCTAACTTTCTTTGTTTTGCAGGTACGGGGTCACCAAAGTCAGCTCAAGAAGAAGCGAGCTTGGATTTTGGATAGTGGGTGCTCTGCCCATATGACCGGAGAAAAAGAACTTCTCTCAAACTTACAGATGTCAAGAGGACCCCCAGTTATCTTTGGATACAATTCAAAGGGGAGAGTAATCGACAAAGGATACTTAGAGTACAATGGAATCACCATCAACAATGTATCCTTAGTCACCAACCTCAACTACAATATGTTGAGTATCAGCCAACTTATCCAGTCTAGATATGAGGTGACATTTGCCGAAGATGATTGCTTAATCAAGGACAAAGACTCCAAAGAGACCGTGCTGAAAGAATGAAGAAATGAGTCTTTACATTGTGGATTGACAGCCTGACACGTGCCTTGTCGCAACAAGCTCGTCCCAAGAAGGAGTCAGCTGGTTATGGCATAAGATACTTAACAACCTCGAGAATACCATTCCCTGTGATGTTCTGAGAAGGGAGTTCAGAAGGTGGAGAAGGTTCGACCTAGCCAGGCACGAACTCAATGCAGAAGATCTCTCTATCATGATGGCTAGGTTGGGACTAACCTTTTGGAGATTTGAGGAGGCCTAGGGAAATGAGTGGAGTGCTCAGACTGAGAGCAGGCAGATGACTGACGGAGATATAAGGCTGAGGACGCTGGCAATCCACGCTTACAGAGCTGGAACTTCCATTGCGCTCAACTTTTGATTGGATGCTCACAGATTGCCACCTCCTGATTTTCAGTTTGTACCTGAAGCACCCATCTCTGCCATCCCTATCTCTCAGGTACATCCTACAGCTTCTGAAACTCCCATACTTGCTGAGATAGAGGGAGAGCAAGCTCAAGAGCCAACTCTGGAGCAATTTCGTCGCATCATAGCTGCTAGGAGAGAAAAGGTGGAGAAACTTACTGAGCAACTACAAAGGATGGAAGGAGAGCTTGAGAGCATATCAAGAAGGATCTTGCTAATGCTCAGAAGGAGTTGAAGAATACTGAGGAGGAAGGCAAGTAATTGGAGCAAGTTTTGTCTCTGTCTGCCGAACTAACAATTCTACAGACGGCCGTACAGACAATTCAAATTTTCAATGTCATAAATTATGGTAGGCGAAGCTTGGCCAATGCTGCGATAATAATTCAAGTAAGGGATGTGATCTTCAGACAAATGGAGATTGAGTGTATGCAGAAAGAGGATTATCTTTCTCGAGCACTAAAATAACTTGAGCTCATGGAAAAAGAGGAAGAAGAAAGGAGAATCCGAAAAGCCGAGTTGAAGTTAAAAACCGATGAAGAGGCTCACTTACAAAGAAAAGTGAGCTGAGGAGAAGAAGAAGAAGAAGAGCTTCAGACGCAGCAAGCTAAGGCTGAGCAGAAAAAATTTGCTGAGGAGGAGTATATTAGACAAGAAGAAGAGAGGCGCAAGGCTGCTGAAGAGCTTGTCGGCTTGACGAAGAGAGAGCCCGACTTCTTGTTGTGGTTTCTGTAGTGCCTGAGTCATCCATCCAAGTTTCCGGTGGAGATGTTGTGCCTGTGGCCATGTTAACTCAAATGCAAGTTCAATTCCATAATCGACTTGATGAGCTCACGGCAAGGTTCGAGCAGGAGAAAGCAGAAACTTCTAAAACTTTAAGTTCTGTCAAGTCCACTGTCTCAACCCTTCTTGAAATTATCACAAAGGGGGAAGAGAAGAGGCATAAAGAAAAGGAAGAGCAACGTTTGAGAGAAGAAGCAGAGGAGAATAGGAGGCAAGAGCAGCACAATATGCTTCTGGAGCTTGTATTGAAGCTGAGTGGATCAAAGCCTTTATCATCTGAGCCTCCTCCTCCTTAAGTTCTCTGGTACTAAGTCTTTGGAACACTTAGTTCTTTTTTGAAGTTCAGTTTTTATGCTTTCATTGTACATGTATTTCCCTCATCATTAATGAAAGTTTGGAAACTGACCTTGGACAATTTCTCATTGTCTATCTCTTTCTCTTTCTTCCTTATATTGTTATAACCTGGCTGAACTCACTTTTCCTATGTGTGAGCAGCAAAACTTACTTTTCGCTCTAATGGTTATTCGAGAATGGTCTCTCCAATTCAGGGGAAGACCAATTAGAGTAGGACAGAACTAAGGACACGTATACTGAGTAGTGTCTTTGTAAACCCAGTATACCATGCTTCTTTTTCTTTCTGTCTCTTTGTAAGTAGTTTTGATAATATCAAAAATGGGAAAATTGTTAGGAACTAAGTATTAGTTCCCTCCTTAATTTGATGTTTTGATATGTCAAAACTTACTTTAGCACTAAGTTTTCAGAGTTCTATAATGTAATCCACGAAGACCGAGCAAAGGATTTGCTCGAGATGTGAAGAAGTGTTCGTGCGTGAAACCTGGTTTCACTAAGTATGGCCAAGGCCCATACTGAATTTGGGTACTCAGTATAATGATTACCATACAGACTTATGAGAAGTTAATATGAGGGCAGCTTGTACTGACTATGGAAAGTCAGTATGGAAGCCTTACTTCTAAGCACACGGAACACAAGGATAACTAAGCTTAGTCAGACTACAAGGCAATTAAAGACTAAGTAAAAGTCAGTACGAGGATGTCCATACTTGGATTCCTCGGACTGGAAATCTGACAAAAGCAGGTGGAAAGTACATGAAGTACATCTGTTTCAGAGCAGAGCAGACCTACATTATGGGCTATGATAAGATGACATTCTTAATATCTATAATGACTGGAAATTCGTGTCTAACGGGAAGAATTTCAAAATCTCCAAGGAATCTCCTATAAATAGCCCAGCAGTTCAAACGAAGAATATATCTGAATCCTCTGAAAAGCTAAGTTGTTACTCTGCTATTCTTTCCACTCAAGCTCTGATTAATCCGTGTTCTATACACGAGACTTGAGTTTCTAACTCAAGTTATCACTGTCGTGGTATCTTTTCTAAGCACGAGATTGAAGCTTTTAGCTGAAGCTCTACTATTGGTGAATATAACTTTCTAAGTTATATTCACAACAATCATTATCCTACTCTGGGATTCTGATTATAACGGGTACTACCCAACCAAACTGAGTTCTAGGAAGAACGTTCAAACATCCAATCACCAGGAAGAAGGCTGTGGGGTGCGTCCTCACTTCGACCTGAAGACTAAGTCAGCTTGCAAGGAGTTTCCAAACGAGTGATGATAGCAGACCGAAGGATGGAGTGCCAACGGGCTATCCATAGATCGCAGGAAGGCTTGTAAACTTATACTTAGTGGATTTCCCGATTAAGTTCGGAAGAGTGGAAGTAGGATATTGAGTCTGAACCACTATAATATTCTGAGTTATTTACTTGCTTTTATTTTAGATTCATCATACTTAGTTATCACAAACTTACTTTGAAACATTCAATACTTAGTCAAGTATTGAAGTGTATAATTATGAAACTAACTAATAACCTTTATGAGCTTAAAACTTACTTTGATAAACCTGAAACTGAGTTTCAATGAGTTTCGGAGAACAAATGCATAACATGCATACTTCCGCTGCAACTTACATTACTCGGATTTTGGGACCAACATTTATTTTTTTCATCGATCTTTCATAATACATTAAAGGAGTTTTATCGATTCAGGACCCGAAAGATAGTGTAATCGTCAATTCAGGACCCGAAAGATTAATTGTCAATTCAGGACCCAAAAGATCACAAAAATTCTCAATCCAGGACCCGAAAGATCATACAATTCTCAATCCAGGACCTCAATATCAGGTCCTGAATTGAGAATTGTTTGATCTTTCGGGTCCTGGATTGACAAATCATCTTTCGGGTCCTGGATTGACAATTTAACTATCTTTTGGGTCCTGGATCGACTATTCTCCTACATTAAAATATTAAATTGATTTGGTAATTAATCATTCGGTAATTTTAGTGAGATTCGGTAAAGATTATATAAATTTGTATAATCACAACTATAGTTATGGTATTTATATAATTACCAAATTATAACTATAATTATATACAAAATTTATAAAATCATAGTCGTTATAATTTTTTGATATACACTATTTGGAGATTTATATAATCGAATCACTATAAAATTGTATACATATAATTGTACCAATAATATAAATTTTATAATAATATATAAAAGATTTGGATTTTTATAATCTCATATTTTTATGATTACATTTTTATATACTAAAATATAAATATAAAATATTGAATTGAACTAAAATGACGAAACATGGCCACATGTTACCACCGACATAGATATTTTTTGTATAACGCATCAGTGAAATAGTAGTTAAAATTATAATATACTAGTAAATAAAATTCATAGTCACAGATCCCACATTTTCAAATCTTAACAGATTTTGAGTTTACAATTCTCCATTTAACAAATCAAAACTCAAAAAATGCAAATTCTTTCGATGCAATTAGATTTATTTCTCAAAAAGATGTACTTTAGAAATAACGCTGTTGCATCAAATTCTTTTTCTTTGATATATACAAAGTAGGTGAAATATACGTATTAACATTTGGGGGTAAAAGTGACTATTTGCACAAAAATACCCCTACTTAAAACAAATTTTTAATATTACTATTATTCAATAAAAAAGCTAATTAATTTATCTTTTTGATAATATTTTGGCCTCGTATATTTCTCAAAACATTAATTAATCTACAATTCCTTTTAATAATCATATTTCTCTGAGTTTTGACTATGTAATTATTTGTTATTCTAAGATTATTTAAGGATTTATTTTTAAATTAATATAAAAAAACAATAGAAAATATAAATTGGATTTATCCTAACATAATAATATGAAGGAAAAATTATTAATTTACCCTATTATAATAGTCAATTATAAAAAATACTCTAATTTTTCTCTATCATTGAATTATATCCTAATGTTTGATTATGTTAATAAAATACTCTCTATTATAATAAAAAAATATCCCAATATTTATTATACCCTTTTGTTTATTCCTTTCAACTAAAAATACTCTTTGTCGCTAGACTCGCTACAGAAAATATTGGGGTATTTTGTATAGTAGATGATATTTTTAGTTGACAGAATCATATACTATAGTATAATTTAATAACAGAGATATATATATATATTATTATACCTTTCATAGTTGACGATTAGAGCATAATTTAATTGATAATTTTGTTAGATATGATCCATATCATCAAAACCGAAAGAGCAGCAGAAGTATATTACTCCCTCCGTTCCATAACATTGGTCCTATTTTCTTTTTTCGTCTGTCTCAAACATTAGTCATCTTTCCTAAAATGGAAAATTAATACACACTCACTAATAAAATATTAATTTCTTCTATCTCTACTCGCATTGGTATCTGTGCCTAAGGGTGTAAATGAACCAATTTGTTCGTGAGCTATTCGGATCTCGACTCGATAAAAGCTCGTTCGAACTCATTTAGTAAAGCTCGTTTATTAAATGAACCAAACTTGAGCATCATAGTACTCGACTCGTAAGCTCGTTAGCTAAAATTAGTAAGAAAAATAAAATAATTACTTCCATAAAAATAATATTTTAATGATTTAAAAGGTATAATAATGATAAATCTTTGTAGTAATGAGAAAAATTAGAATTTGAGCATTAATATGATATTAATTTTGAAATAAATAAATTTTCCTTTCAAAATAATAATAAATATTTTTAATATATTCTAAATTTAGAAAGTTTGTTTAGGCTCGACTAAAGCTCGATAAAGTTCGTGAACATTAAAGTATTTGATAAAAAAGCTCGAAGCTTGACTCGATACTAAATGAGTCAAACTTAAGCAAGGTACTACTCGACTCGATACGGTTCGATTACACCCCTATCTGTGCCGGAATGAAACAAGATTAATATTATGGAACGGAGTGAGTATCAATTAGGAGTGACGGCCAAGTTTTATTTTGAAGCCGCCATATAAAAGAAAAAAGAAACTGACCAACATCTAGTATAATATTTGTTTTTTTCGTTTTTAATTTCCTTGGGCAGAAAGGAAAAAATAAAACAAAAACAACAACAGCTGTTGTGAAATTTCTCTTCACGTCATCACGTGATCAAGATCAACTTTAAAAAACAATTGTTGTAGTGTATGTGTATGTGTATATATATATATATATACATAGGGTTTTGCTTTGTTGGATCTCCAAAATTTTCTTCTCCACCTCTCACATATCACTGTCTTGGGCTTCGCTGATTGGAAACTGACAACAATTCATTTCTCTTTGGACGGCTTCATTTGTACTTTCTTCAGACTAGCTCTCTCACACACCCACCGTGTGCAACTTTATTTAGTAAAAATGCAGGTTTTTATTCCTCAACCACAAAATCTGCATTCTTCAACTCATTAGGGGAAAAAAAAAAAACAAAAAAAAACGAAGGGATATATTTAAAGAAAAATCTGAAATACGAAGAGAAATGGTGGTGGAACAAATTTTCAGCACTGCGTCGAGTAAGTCTTCTTATATTTTCTTTCTCAACGTCCACTACATGCATGCACCCACACACACACATGTCTCATTCTTGTTTTGCTTATGTTAGAAATTCAAACTCACATTTGTCAAAGGTGGCATGCTTGATAAAGAGTCAAAGAAGGAAGGCTGAAGTTTTTAATAATTAGCACAATATGTAAGCAATGAAGTCAGCAATTTATCTCCTATAAATAGACACATCCAGGAGCTCATAATATGTAGAAGTGATTTGTAAAACATAGAGAGAAAAAAAAAAGAGCTGTAGCTCTATTGAGAAAGAAGAAGGCTGTAGCCTTGTTATATGTATTTGTGTTGTAGTATTTGATCCAACAAGTGGTATCAGAGCCAGGTGGTTCAATTCTATATTTTTCTCAAAATTTCGTCCAAAATTTTTTGTTCTGAAATTGTGTTTCGAGAGTACCGTTGAATAGCTCTCGTCGCGAGGATTCCGAATATATATTTTTCGGAATTTTTCGACCACCGGAAAGCCTCCAAAAATCCGGTCAAAGTTTCTCTCTCCACCGCCGATCGGAAACCGGAAAAACCAGTCCGGCAGAGGACTCGCCGGAGAAGACGACCCACGTGGCAGCCACGTCAGCAGACCAGTCATCACGCCACGTCAGCGGGCCAATCATCCGCCACGTCAGCAAAGTCAACACCAGCGCGCAGTCAGCAGCCACGTCATCATCCAGTCATCTGACACGTCAGCACTGTTTGTGGTAATTGCAGATCTGCCCCTAAACTTCTAGAAATTGCAATTTAGTCCTTGAATTTCTAGAAATTGCAATTTAGTCCCCGAATTTCTAGAAATTGCAATTTAGTCCCTGAATTTCTAGAAATTGCAAATTAGCCCCCCCAAAAAAAAATGGCAAATATGATGCAGCCCCAAATTCCGAAGTTGACGGCTACAAACTACGGGAATTGGAGTATCCAGATGAAGGTGTTACTCGGATCCTATGATAATTGGGATATTGTCGAAAGTGGTTATGACGAGCCTACAGATGCAACTGCCGAAGCCGCTCTTTCAAATGCCGAGAAGACGGTGTTAAAGGAGTCCCGAAAAAAGGATAAGAAGGCCATGTTCACAATTTTTCAAAGTGTCGATGAATCAACCTTTGAAAAGATTTCAGAAGCAAAATCAGCAAAAGAGGCGTGGGAGATTTTGCAAAAATCATTCCAAGGCGTCGAGAAAGTCAAAAGGGTACGACTCCAAGTACTCCGTGGCGAATTCGAAAATATAAAGATGAAGTCCTCAGAAAACATTGGTGAATATGTTACGCGTTTGAAAACCGTGACAAACGAGATGAAAAGGAACGGCGAAAGTCTCGATGATGTTCGGGTAATGGAAAAGCTCCTTCGTTCGTTGATAAGAAAATTTGACTATGTTGTTACATCAATCGAGGAGTCAAAAGATCTATCAACAATTTCTATCGATGAGCTTGTGGGTTCACTGCAAGCTCATGAACAAAGGATAAACCAGTATGATGAGCCAAGCCATATGGAGAAAGCTTTACAAAGTAAGATGTCCATCGGAGAAAATTCAAATAGTAGCAGTTCTGTACGTAGCAGAGGTGGCTACCATGGTGGACGAGGACCTGGAAGACAGTTCTTCAGCAGAGGCCAAAATAATGAAAGCTATCACTCATCTGGTCGTGGTCAAAATTTCAGAGGCCGAGGAAGAGGCAAATTTCAACAACGAGGTGACAAATTTAAGTTTCAGTGTTACAACTGTAACAAATATGGTCATTTCAGTTATGAGTGTAGATCTCCAAAGGTAGAAGAAAGGAGTCATTTTGCAGCAGCAAAAGAAGACAAAGATGTGGGTTCTGCTATGTTTCTCACATTCAGAGGAGATGAAGAAGGCAAGAAAAATATATGGTATCTTGATTCTGGTGCTAGCAATCATATGTGTGGCCACAAGGATTTATTTACTGAGATGGACGACACAATCAGTGGAGAAGTTACTTTTGGTGACTCGTCAAAAATCCCAGTAAAAGGAAAAGGTACCATCACTATTGTGTTAAAGAATGGTGATAAGAAGTTTATAAATGATGTTTATTATATTCCTGCTTTGAAAAGTAACATCATAAGTCTTGGCCAACTCGTGGAGAAAGGATATAATATACAAATGCAGGATAATTCTCTCATTATCAGAAATCAAGTTCAGGAATTAATTGCCAACGTGGAGATGTCAAAGAATCGTCTGTTCACTCTTGACATGCAGACGAAGGTGCAAAAATGCTTGAGGTCGGTCATTAAAAATGACTCGTGGTTATGGCATTTGAGATTTGGTCATCTTGGATTTTCTGGCTTGAAATTATTATCCAAGACAAAAATGGTGAAAGGTTTGCCAGAAATCAATGAACCAGAAAATTTGTGTGAAGCATGTGTCAAAGGGAAGCAACACAGACAAAGTTTTCCCATTGGAAAATCATGGAGAGCCAGAACGCCATTGGAGATTGTTCACACAGATATTGCTGGTCCATTTGATGTTGCATCACTTGGAGGTAACAGGTATTACCTAACATTTATTGATGATTTTAGCAGGAAAAGTTGGGTGTATATCCTGAAAGAAAAAGCAGAGGCTCTTGATAAATTCAAGGAATTCAAAGCAATGGCAGAGAAACAAAGTGGCCATTATTTGAAAGTACTCAGGTCAGACAGAGGAGGCGAGTACACTTCAAACTTGTTTAAAAGCTTCTGCAGAGCACATGGAATCAATCATCAGTTGACAACGGCGTATACTCCTCAGCAAAATGGAGTTGCAGAAAGGAAAAATCGCACTATTCTTGACATGGCAAGAAGTATGGTGAAAGCAAAGCACATGCCAAGAACTTTTTGGGCTGAAGCTGTGTTATGTGCAGTTTATTTGTTGAATCGTTGTCCAACAAAAAGTGTCAGAAACAAAACTCCAAACGAAGCATGGAGTGGTAGCAAACCATCAGTCAGTCATCTCAGAATTTTTGGGTGTATTGCATATGCCCATGTTCCTGATCAGAAAAGGAAAAAGCTGGATGATAAAGGAGAGAAGTGCATCTTTACTGGATATGATCAAAGGAGCAAAGCTTACAGACTCTATAATCCACTAACGAAAAAATTAATCATTTCTCGTGATGTTGAATTTGATGAATCAGATTACTGGAAATGGAGCAAGGAAGAAAGAAAAGTTGCAGGTTTGTTCTTTGATGATGATGATGATAGTGATGACTCCAACATTGAAAGTGATGGAAACGATGATCCAACTCCTCCACAAAGTCCAACTCAACAAACTCCTGCCTCAACACCGTTGAGTTCAGGAAGTAGCAGCAGCAACAGTTCAGGGGGAGCACCAAGAAAAATGAGGAATCTGAATGACATCTATGAAGCAACAAGTCCGGTACAAGCCACATTTGATTATTCGCTATTCTGTTTAATGGCTGAATGTGATCCAGTGACATTTGAGGAAGCTTTTGAAGAAAGCAAATGGAACAAAGCCATGGATGAAGAAATTGATGCAATTAAGAAGAATGATACTTGGGAGCTCACAGATCTTCCAGGAGGACACAAAGCAATTGGTGTCAAATGGGTCTACAAGACAAAGACCAATCAGGATGGTAAAGTGGAAAAGTACAAGGCAAGGCTAGTGGCTAAAGGCTACAAGCAAAGATATGGGATTGACTATGATGAGGTATTCGCTCCAGTTGCAAGAGTTGATACCATACGACTTCTTACAGCAATCGCAGCTCAAAATCAGTGGAAGATTTCTCAGATGGATGTTAAGTCAGCATTTCTGAATGGTTATCTCGAAGAAGAAGTCTACATCGAGCAACCTCCCGGATATGTTCAAAAAGGTAAGGAAAATAAAGTCTACAGACTAAAGAAAGCCTTGTATGGTTTAAAGCAAGCTCCGCGAGCATGGAACACAAGGGTTGATGAATACTTTCAGAAGAATGGTTTTGTGAAAAGTCCCTACGAGCATGCACTCTACACAAAAACAAATTCAGGGGGAGATATTATGATCGTGTGCTTGTATGTGGATGACATGATCTTTGCCGGAAACATTTCAAAAAATGAAGAAGAAGCTCGGAATGGAAAGTCGAGTTTGAGGGGGAGTGTTAGAAATTCAAACTCACATTTGTCAAAGGTGGCATGCTTGATAAAGAGTCAAAGAAGGAAGGCTGAAGTTTTTAATAATTAGCACAATATGTAAGCAATGAAGTCAGCAATTTATCTCCTATAAATAGACACATCCAGGAGCTCATAATATGTAGAAGTGAGTTGTAAAACATAGAGAGAAAAAAAAAAGAGCTGTAGCTCTATTGAGAAAGAAGAAGGCTGTAGCCTTGTTATATGTATTTGTGTTGTAGTATTTGATCCAACAGCTTAGTTATTATTTAGAGTTAAGCGATTCCTTCTGTTATGTTTGAAACTGGGATGGATATATATTTGGATGAAATGGCTACATTTGAAGTTCTGAACCATGGTGGTTATCATGTTTTTTCCTGCATAAGAAATTTTGAAAATGAGATGGATTCTAGGATATTTGCTTTTTAAGTTGCCTGCATGGATTTCAGCTGTCTGCACAACATTATTATGTCAGGAACAAATTTGCAGAAGCTTTAATTCTTCTTTCTAGAACCAAAAATGGAGGTCATTTTTCTCATTTGGCTCAATTTGCATGCTATATGTTAAGCTTTTTGGGCATGCTTCTTTCATTACTGATTTTCCATCTATAAGAAAATCAGTTTGTAATTCTCAATTCTCAGCTGATTATGGCTTTGGTGTAAATCAAGAATATTTCATTGGAATAAGGCCATGATGATACAGACAAAAAGACTTTCACAATGCATGAAAGCAAAGGCAAACACTAAATTGTATGTGGTGTATGTGTGGATGGTGATAATGATTCTGTATTCTATGAATAGTATGTGCTCTGTTGAAATAAAGTATGATATTAAAATACAATAAAAAAACAGATAGGATTATGATGTGGAGTAGCACCACCGCAAAAGTGGGGTGGCTTCTTTTGTCTTGTAAAGATATTTTGTCAAGTTAAATTGACAAGTTTTTTTTTTTTTTTTTAACCAAGAAGTGAACATGGAGATAAATTAGACAAGGGTAACATGTTTCACTATGTCATACTCACATGGCAAGAACTGAGCCCCCACCTTCTGCTACTCTTGTGTATGTTTGTTCAATCCAACGCTTCAAGCACTTGAAATATAATGTATTTCTGATGACTTCGGTAGAATCCAAGAAGTAAAACAAGATCCCAACTTAATTTACTCAAGAAAGAGAGATAGAAAACTACAAAAGAATGCATGTGCTGACTCAGAAATTAAAAACATAGAGATGTAGTTTTAGGATTTAAAGTAATTTCTTGGGCCTCTTGTTTAGATTCCATCATGATTTTCAGTGTAGCTTTTTTTTATCAATGGTTCAGGCTTGTGGACAGATGTTGCCTTTTTTTATCATTTGGTCTAGAACTAATGCAAGATGGGGATGAACTTGTTGAGGATGATTAATATTCACTTTCTGATAATCCAAATATTTAGCAATCATCATATATATTAATCATGTGGATAACCAAGTTTTTGCTCATGATGTTGACAGATTTGAGGTCTCTTGGTGTTCAAGTAGCATGGCCAGAAATAATCTCCCCCTGTCTCTGGGAAGATGCAAGCATAATCATGCAGCTCGGATTCCTGGCGATTTTGTTGCTTTCCTACATAAGAAACAATTTAGATTACTTCTGCAAAGGAAGAAAGAATCCAATGAGAGATGCAGAAAAAAGTCCATCCGATGGTAGATATGGCCTTCCCTACAAGCTCAGCTTCATCTGTTCCACCATAATGCTTGGCACGCAAGCTGTAGCATTGTTCGCGTTGCAACAAGAAACTGGAAGCCGGTGTGGGACAAAAGTCTCAGTTCTTGCATCCAGGATAATGCAGGTAGTGTCATGGACAATCACATTGATTGTACTGCATAGAATACGAAACAGCAACCGTGTCAAGTTTCCATGGATCCTGAGATTCTGGTGGACATCCAGCTTCCTGTTATCGCTTGCACGCATGATGATCGATGCTCATTGCATAATAACACAACATGATGAGCTAGGGGTGCAAGAATATGATGATATGATCAATCTTGTAGCTTCTATCTGTCTGCTTATTGTATCAGTCCGAGGTAAGACAGGGGCAGCATTATTTAGCACCACAGATGACATCACTGAGCCCCTTCTGAATGGAAAAACTGATAAGAATCCAGAAAAGAAGAGAGACAGTCCTTATGGAAATGCTACCCTTATCCAGCTTGTCACCTTCTCTTGGCTTAATCCTTTGTTTGAGTTTGGATTCAAGAAGCCGCTTGATCAGGATGAAGTCCCTGATGTTGATATCAAGGACTCGGCAGCTTTTCTGTCACAGGAGTTTGATGAGTGCCTCAAGCGCGTAAAGGAAAGAGATGGGACTGATATGCCATCTATCTACAAGACAATATACATATTTGCAAGGAAGAAAGCAGCTATAAATGCACTTTTTGCAGTCACAAGTGCAGCAACATCTTATGTAGGGCCTTACCTCATCAGTTACTTTGTAGAATTCCTAAATGAGAAGAGTTATAGGAGTCTAGAAAGTGGATACCTTCTTGCATTAGGCTTCCTTGCAGCAAAACTTGTGGAAACAATAGCTCAGAGGCAGTGGATCTTTGGAGCCAGACAGCTAGGCCTTCGCCTCAGAGCTGCTTTGATCTCTCAAATATACAAAAAGGGCCTTATCTTGTCTAGCCGGTCGCGTCAGATCCGAAGCAGCGGAGAGATCATCAACTACATGAGTGTTGATGTACAGAGAATCACAGACTTCATATGGTACTTGAATACAATATGGATGTTGCCAGTTCAAATCTCCTTGGCAATCTATATTCTCCATTTGAATCTTGGATCGGGAGCTTTATTCGCGTTGGCTGCAACTCTGGTTGTGATGGCTGGCAACATTCCTTTGACAAGAATCCAGAAGAGGTACCAGACAAGGATCATGGAAGCCAAAGATGATCGAATGAAATCCACATCGGAAGTTCTTCGAAACATGAAGACACTTAAACTGCAAGCATGGGACACTCATTATCTCCAAAAGCTTATAGACTTGAGAAAAGTAGAGTATAACTGGCTGTGGAAGTCACTACGGCTGTCAGCATTGACTGCTTTCATCTTCTGGGGCTCGCCAACTTTTATATCGGTGTTCACGTTTGGTGGATGTGTTTTGATTGGGATTCCACTCACTGCAGGGAGAGTCCTGTCATCTCTGGCTACCTTCAGAATGCTTCAAGATCCCATTTTCAACCTACCTGACTTGCTTAATGTGATTGCACAGGGAAAAGTGTCTGTAGACAGAATTTCTTCCTACCTGCAGGAAGATGAGATCAAGTCAGATGCAGTTGAGTTTGCTCCAAACAATCAGACTGAGACTCATGTGGAGATTAATGAAGGGAAGTTCAGCTGGGACATGGAAAATGAAGGGGATCCAACCCTTGATCAGATACAGTTGAAGGTGAAAAAGGGAATGAAGGTGGCAATATGTGGTACAGTTGGATCAGGGAAATCAAGTTTACTAGCATGCATACTTGGTGAGATGAGCAAGCTTTCAGGAACTGTGAAGGTCTGTGGCGAAAAGGCCTACGTGCCTCAGTCCCCGTGGATATTGACAGGAAATATCCGCGAGAATATACTCTTTGGCAAGCCATATGACAGTGACAAGTATGACAGAACAATTGAAGCTTGTGCTCTAACAAAGGATTTTGAGTTGTTTGCTGCTTCAGACTTGACAGAAATAGGTGAGAGGGGCATCAATATGAGCGGTGGCCAGAAGCAGAGAATACAGATTGCGCGCGCTGTCTACCAGGATGCTGATATATATCTCCTAGATGATCCTTTCAGTGCTGTGGATGCTCACACAGGCTCACAACTCTTTAAGGTTTGTCACTGAGTAACCACATTGATTCAGAATGATAATTGATACTTTTTGGTATATCTTGTTGTTGTGGGATTAAATCGAATGGCTACGTTACCTTTCAGGACTGCTTGATGGGAATACTCAAGGACAAAACCATACTTTATGTCACTCACCAGGTGGAGTTTCTTCCTGCAGCAGACCTAATTCTGGTATGATCAAAATGAGCCTATACTTGATCTGTTTTAAGTTCATGAGCGTTGCATCATAACTCAAATTTTTTTGACAGGTGATGCAGAAAGGGAAAATCGCGCAAGCTGGGACGTTTGAGGAACTGCTGAAACAGAATATTGGATTTGAAGTTCTAGTAGGTGCTCACAGCCAAGCACTGGAATCAGTTATGACAATTGAAGGCTGCAGTAGGAACTCGGAGTTTGCAGCAGTGGAGAGTGAGGCAGATGCAGAGGCCAGCTCAAATCAAGAATTCCCTCACACTAAGCAAGATTCAGAGCACAATCTATCCGTGGAGATAACAGAGAAAGAAGGGAGGCTGGTGCAGGATGAGGAAAGAGAGAAAGGCAGCATTGGGAAAGAAGTGTACATGGCTTACTTGAAGACTGTGAAAGGCGGCATCCTAATCCCAATCATTATTCTGGCACAAACATCATTCCAAGTGTTGCAGGTGCTCAGCAACTACTGGATGGCTTGGGCCTGTCCAGCAGGAGACGACCAGCTGCCTCCCGGGATGGACTTCATACTGCTTGTCTACACTCTTCTTGCTGTTGGAAGCTCAGTCTTCGTGCTACTCCGCGCTTCTCTGGTGGCCATAGCAGGTCTGCTCACAGCAGAGAAGCTCTTCAGCAACATGCTGAACAGTGTTCTCCGCGCTCCAATGGCATTCTTCGACTCCACACCTACAGGAAGAATCTTGAATCGGGTAAGTATATATTCAACTGCAAGAAAAACCAAAAACCTCTTAGTGTATTCTGATGAGTATATATATATATATATACAGGCATCCACAGATCAGAGTGTGTTGGACTTGGAAATAGCAAACAAGTTAGGGTGGTGTGCATTCTCAATTATTCAGCTACTTGGGACAATAGCTGTGATGTCACAAGTTGCATGGGAAGTCTTTGTCATCTTCATTCCTGTAACAGCTATCTGCATCTGGTATCAGGTATGCCATATTTATAAACTGCAACATTTTTGCAGAATTTATTATTACATTTTGAGTAAAATAGTCCCAAAAAAAAAAAAAAAAACTGTGTTTGGTTGCAACTTTCAGCAATACTACATACCAACAGCAAGAGAGCTGGCGCGTCTAGCAGGAATCCAGAGATCTCCTATCCTTCATCATTTTTCTGAATCACTGACTGGAGCAGCAACGATACGCGCTTTCGACCAGCAGAAGCGCTTCACTGATGCTAACCTCTGCCTCATAGATGACCACTCAAGACCCTGGTTCCATAATGTATCTGCCATGGAATGGCTCTCTTTCAGACTCAACCAGTTGTCAAATTTTGTGTTCGCCTTCTCACTTGTTTTGCTAGTCACTCTCCCTGAAGGGATCATAAATCCAAGTAAAGCAACTCATCATAGATCATTAAAAGAAATACTAAAATTTGAATGAAGCAGAAACTAACCATCATAGCTTCTCTCATTGACAGGCATTGCTGGTTTGGCAGTCACATATGGCATAAATCTGAATGTTCAGCAAGCTTCAGTCATATGGAACATATGCAACGCAGAAAACAAGATGATATCGGTCGAACGGGTTCTTCAGTACTCGAACCTAGCGAGTGAAGCCCCTCTTGTTATACAAGACAGCAGGCCTCCATCAAACTGGCCTCATATTGGAACTATTTGTTTCTCCAATTTGCAGGTGACAGCAACACACACTAACTATTTGTTTCTGATTTTTTTTTTTTTTTCTTTTTTACTCATTTCATACAATGGCTGTGTTCAGATACGCTACGCTGAGCATCTCCCATCTGTGTTGAAAAATATCAGCTGCACCTTCCCCGGAAGGAAGAAGATCGGAGTGGTGGGAAGGACCGGGAGCGGTAAATCGACCCTGATACAGGCCATCTTTCGCATTGTGGAAGCAAGAGAAGGCAGCATTGTCATCGATGATGTTGATGTCTCTAAGATAGGCCTTCATGATCTTAGATCAAGGCTCAGCATCATCCCACAGGATCCAAACATGTTTGATGGAACTGTTCGTGGCAATCTTGACCCGTTAGGCCAGCATTCCGACACAGAGATTTGGGAGGTACACAAACTCTTACACTCAAATGTGACAAAACAAACAAGATCAAACCTTTGTCCTAAATCGGCTTCTGTGCAGGCGTTGGATAAATGCCAGCTCGGAGATATAGTGCGTCAGAAGCCAGATAAGCTAGAATCCACTGGTTAGTTTCCCCATCAATCCTGCAACCCTTTTTTTTTTTTTTTTTAAACCTTAAAATCTGCTAAAAAGAACATGTGGGACGGCTGCAATGCAAACAGTGGTTGAGAATGGAGAGAACTGGAGCGCGGGGCAGAGGCAGCTGTTCTGTCTTGGAAGAACTCTACTAAAGAAAAGCAGCATTCTGGTTCTGGATGAGGCGACTGCATCAGTCGACTCCGCGACTGATGGAGTGATACAGAAGATCATCAGCAAAGAATTCAAGGACCGGACTGTAGTCACAATCGCTCACAGAATCCACACGGTCATTGACAGTGATCTGGTGTTGGTGCTCAGTGATGGTAAGAACAACACAGCCTCTCAACATGAGTTTCTTCTTCTTCTTCTTCTTCTTCATGTCTGATTGCTTGTGTTTGCAGGAAGAATAGCAGAGTACGACACACCAACTAAGCTGCTGGAGAGAGAGAACTCTTTCTTCTCCAAACTGATCAAGGAGTACTCCATGAGATCTCAGAGTTTCAACGGCACAATGAAGTTGCAACATTAACTTGTGTTTTTTACCACAATTGATGAAGGAGAGTCTGTCTTAAACCAGTTGAGACAAAGATGGCCTCTCTACGTGTAACATTAAAAACTTCAAACCATGAAATCTCTGTCTAGATAAGACTTTCCCGAAGCTGTAGCTGTAATATGTTTGAGAAGATCAACCAATAAATGTACTCATCATTTAGCATTTTGATCATATACACAAACCTTTGTGCAATCAAATTTGCAAAAAAAAATTAAAAAATGCACCAACATCAACCTATATTATTATTATTGCAGTTACTTTTACTTTAATCAAGATGTTCCATTTCACATCATACTGTGATGTAAGAGCTTTGCACCAACCACCAATTATGTCATTAACTGTCTATCCACCATAATCTCTTCATAATGATTATAAAATATATGAACTTTTAACCAACAATATTGTTAGTTATCCATTATCCACTAATTACATCACAATTTCTTTCTTATTTTATGCATCGACCATCATTTATGTCTCGATTTTAATTCTTACTACATGAACTTTATTTGGTGGCCATTGCTTTGCTCAATTGAAGAAATGTGAACGAGAATAAAAACAAGTAAAAATTGCATCAAATAAAGCGCATGGCATTAGAATTTCAACTGAGGCACAATTAATGTTGAATGAATAATTGATGATCGAATTAATCAAGTCCCACCATGCATGCTGGCAAATTTATTTTCTGTCTCCAACTTATGAACTTAACCAAAACTATATTATTGGGTAAGACAAACCCATGTCCCACATCAAGAGGAGAAAAAAAAAAAATTTGATTTCCAACAAAGCAAGGATCTGAAGAAGTAGGTGGGGATTAGAAACCTTTATCTATATAATCATTCACTCCCATGAAGCCTACAAAGTGATTTATACAATTTATGTTGGTATGGAAGCTACTTCCAACTACACCAGAGAGTAAAGAGTAAACAAATATGTCACCCTCACCACCATTAAATCAAGCAAAGCTTCATATAGGGCAACTGGGTTTTGTAATATGATCTAGTTGCGCCAGCTGTTTTGCTTCTTTGCTTCGAACGAGGCTCCATCGTTGAGCATGTCCTGGGCATCCGTCTCCATTCCAAGTTTAGAGAGGGCGAGGGCCTGCATGTAGAAGGCCGTTGGCCACTCAGGCAAGCACACCTGAGCCTGCATCGCGTCTCTCAGAGCAAGCTCAGGTTGCCCTATCATGAGATAAGAGATGGCTCGTCTCACAAAAACGGTCCCAGATGGCACAGGCATCATGGACACCAGCTGCATATCAAGACGCAGACTAAGAAATGGAACGGCTTCAATCAATCGAATGCCATTGTATTGAAAACATGAAATGTAACCTTGGAATAGTAATCAATTGCATTCTTGAAATCCTTGTCCTTGAATGCAATATCTCCGAATTTCTTCGTGTTTACCATGTCTTGAACTTGTTGTGTCCACTCTTGGAATGAGAGCTTCCCGAATTCGAACAAAAGGTCAGCACAAATCTCATTTTCACACAAAGAAGTGTGCTGCATAAAAACAAATCAATCAGTGCAGATTGTCTCACCTCGTTCTCTGCACCCTCTTCGTCTTTATAGCCCGTTTTGAGCAAGATTTCGTGCACTGCAGAAAGATCCATCCTCGAGCAAGCCTTCCCAAGCGGAGAAACCATGGTGTGTAGAACGACAGGGGTGGTTTTTGTCAGATTCATCAGTACAAGTGACGCAACCTAAAAGTAGTAAAACAAAGATCTTTTTGTAAGTATAGTAGTATGCCAATCGAGTGCATGAAGCGGTTCCCAAAATAGAAGAAATGATAAAAAAACTAAGACGTAACTTCCTGCTTTTGAAGGGGTGCTACAGCAGTAAGAAGGAACTTGATGTCAGGCCGATCTCTGGCTTCATATTGGAGGCACTTTGAGGCCAGTTCGACCAATGCAGTAGCATCTTCATTAGCGTATTGTCCTTCAAGGGATGAGTCCAACAGCGACAAAACATTTTTCCCTCTTATCAAATCCAAAGCCTGGAGCAACAGAAACATTTATCAACCTTCATAAAACTGAAAAATCAAAGTACAAAATTAACCCAAGTTAAAGACTCCAGCACAGCACATTGGCATACAGTCAAAATGCTGAGCTAAACACAATGACTCATTCTTTCCTCGCATTATTACCCTGTGATTTTCGAATCTTCTACTTCATTGGCAAGTGTCGAAAACTCTATATTCATGTAACAAATGCACCTTAGAAAAATTAGAAATGGGGACTAAAGAGACCTTCTAAGGTAATCCAACAAGTGGGGAGCTTGCATCACACAAGCATAAAATGGTCAGTTTATTCGATACTGGGTTACTGAAATGATAAATAGATTCACTTAGTCAACTAACAATGTATAGTTTGCTTGCAGTTTATTCCCAAAGAAGCTCTTTGGCAAAACCAAAGGTTGATATAAATGCCTCAGTGCCCTCATTGGTTTTCCACAAAAGTAAGTAGTGTATGGTTCCACGTTCTTAACTAAAATAAGCAACTAAACTGTCATGTGAAGTGCTTGGAATTTATAATTTGGCCACAACTTCAATAATTTAATCATAGTTGAGTGGTTTCCGTAACTATTGAGTAGGTGATAGGCTTATAAGCCAACAGATGAGATGAGTTTGAAGATGCACTGTACATGACTAGGCGGGATATGCTTTCCACTCAAAAGGTCCAGAAGAACTGTTCCGTAGCTGTAAATCACACTTTCTGCAATTACCCTGCCTGAAAAAGCAAACAAAGAAAAATAATATGCCATTAATAAGGAATTTTTCTCACAAACTCGAGTGCAACAATTTTAGGAATACATTTTAATATTCGCATACAAGAGATAGTTGAACAAGAGGAAATTTTATCTGAACACTGCATTTGCATTTAGTTTAGCTCCAACTGCTTATAGCTTTTACAGGAGTTCTGAATTGTGCATATACACTAAAAGAATAATGTGTGGAAACTGGAAAAGGAACATTGTCACACTTGAAACAGGAAATACAATAACATGCAATCATGTCCCTGAAGAAACACTCACATTAGTACAATCACCAAAGAGAACTCAATTGTAATGATGCAGCATAAAATCATGGCGACATGAACAAACCTGTTCGTAAAAACTCAGGTGGAGTGTAAGCTAAATTGGTGCTATAACTCTTGCCATCCCTACTGTTTTTCATCAAGCCAAAACAAGACAACCTAGGGTCACCCTCCTGTAATACAAGTGCCAAAAACTCAATTATTATCATAATATCATTTTGACTAATAATAATACCAATTTGCAGGCCCTATCTCATGATATGTCTTTGTAAAGCTCCAAAAAATAAATCATATGTCGAAAGTGCAGAGAGCTAGGTACTAGATAGGCTTTGAAAGTATTGCGGAGGGATATTTTCTAAATACATGATAACCTTGAATGAGCATTATCACCAGTACAATAGAGGATTTTTTGTTCTTATGACAACTTGAAAGAGGCTCTTCAGCAATGAGGCATAGTGGCAATAATGTCTCCTAAATCCCCCCCCCCCTGCCCCTCCAGAGGTAATGCCACATAACCGTAATTATAAGCAAAGTTTTTTTTGTCCATAAGTCCTTTGTGTACCATGTGTTGAATAGGTGTTGCACTTCCCTCTATTTCAATGAGTTCTCGCCAAACTAAGACACAAATGCAGTTGGCCTCAGAAAGAAGTTCCATGCATGCACATTGGGGAATCATGTTTCATAGATAGATATTGCACTATATCTGGATGAATGCTTTGGTCACATATTGGTTACTGATCAATGCACTGCATCAGATATTGATTAGATGTTTGGGATCTGACAACACACAACCACTGATGCAGAAATGGTTTCTAGAACGCTAGAGTTGTTTCAGGTCACTGATTCAAGTACCTCGTCGAAAAGAACTCTGTAAGCATTCAAGTCATGATAGATTTTCCGGTTCTCTGTGTTGCAGTGGTCAAGAGCTTGTGCTATGTGGTATGCAACTCTTATTCGCATTTCCCATGGCAGAGGCTGTTTATCCCCTATATTAAAAGGAGAATTAGATAATATTATGAACAAGACGGGAATAAAATCACAAAGTGGATGAAAAAGCCATCATGTCCAATTTGCTTGTTCATGCAATGCTGGCTGGCCATATGACTTCTGATTGGCAATTTACTAATTCAGTAACGGCAAAATATATACCTAGAAACGCATAAAAAGTATGGCAATGTATTTAAGTTTGGTTTAACTGAAATATTCATAGATGGGAAAAGTAATCATACAGTGAAATAGGTGCTTTGACAGAGTATCATTTGGCATGTACTCAGCAACTAGAAGGCGCTCGTCTCCTTCTGCACAACATCCAATTAAGTTCACTAATCTCTTATGTCTAACCTTCCCAACTCCAGCAGCTTCTGCCTGAAAATTTTTATGTCATAAAGATTGTTGGAACAGAGCCTAACTTTAACAATCCGACACCGTTTTTGTGAAAAATAAAACTACTTGATTGAAAATATAGAATCCACAGATCAAACATATGATTCCAACATATACACACGGCACACTGAAATACCATCTCATACAATTGTATGTTTGATGGTTAAACAAACGCACAAAAGAGATTATGAAACACAATGCAAAACACTATTCGTGATAGGAATAAAATCTATAAAGAGTATGAATAAATATTTAGATTCTTGAGTGCTCCTTTTTAAACAGACTCGGTAGGTCACCATGTCAAAATGGAATCATAGAACTATAAAATCAAAACATATCTGTAGTTATGAGAATGCCGTCAAAAACAACCTTGTAGACGACGTAATACACAACAGAAAAGCAGCTCAAAAGATGCAGGTTTTAAATCTACAACATAAAGTAAGCACGCCAGATCAAGCAGAAAGAAGAATCCCAGACGAGAAATAAGCTCACCACAAACTGCTGAGGGTCAGGCCATGACTGCTTTGAGAAGCGCTTGATTGCAACAATTCCATTACTTCGAAGTTTGCCTCTATAAACAACATTAGGAGCTTTCTCTCCACTCTCTGAAACTATCAGGTCGTTGCTGAAACCATTTGTTGCAGCGCGAAGCTCTGCAAGTCCAAATTCCTTAAAAGCGGGCACTTGATCTTGATCTATTTGGTCTCCATTTGCTGTATCAGCATTCAATCAACACAAGCATAAAAAACTATAGAAGGAAATCGTAGACATTCAAGTACTTGAACAGGTTTAGAAAGCTATGCTTATGGGTTCAAGAACAGCAAAAATTATAGAAAAAAAATACACCCAAGACTAAAAGTAGTAAGTAAATTCCAAAGTTTCCTATCCAAGGAGAAAAAGATGAGGCAAAAAATGAAGAATACTAAAGGAAAAAAGGCAAAAAAGTTCAAGAATTCAAAACGATTCTAATCGGCTTACAACTGCATCCAAAAGAATCTAACTACTAAACAGCCACATTACTCGAAATCTCGTTTTCCCTTTATATCCCTTTTCATATGTGACGAAATCTCGTTTCACGCAATCTAAAAACGTCAAAAGTAAATACACGGATTAGCAAAAGGTAAACTTTTACAAGTGCAGTGACTATGGAAGTACAAGACACGCACATAAACACCTCAAACTCATTTAAATCACACACACATTCCTTTTAAAAAACATAAATAGAGCTTGATGAAGAAGAAGAAAAAAAGAAGTTCAAATAGCAAATACCCAGATCTGTTTTGGAGTCGGGCTGTGAAGGTTCTTGGTCAGGGGACTGAACATTGGCAGTTTTGGACTGCAAACAGCCCATCTTGAGGAATCGGTGCTCACATTCACAAACTTTTCACGCACTCAAAGCGTACATCTATCTTCATTATGTTATGTAAAGAGAAATAAGTCAGAATACGCTTCTGCGAAAAAGAAAAATATCGTGGACAGTAAAACCCCGATGGGTTTGAAGAAAAGAGGCGAAAAAACCGGTCTACATGAGTCAATGGAGGAGAAGAGAGTTGCAGAGACTGAGCGTGTGTGTTGGGTCGGGGGAGGGAAAGCGATGATTAGTGTGGGAGTGGGGACGTGGATGTCACATGATAACTCGATGATTGGCACGTGACGAGAGAGAGAAGAGAGAAGAGAGAAGAGAGAAGAGAGAAATAATGCTATGCTTTTGTAAATTCTGCCCATTTTTCATTTGCAGCACCTGGGCTACCATTCAGTTTTTCGATTTTATTTGGCTTCGAAAAAAATTGAATTGAAAAAATAATAGAATCGAGATTTCTGTTCGATTTTTTTATTATTATTTCGATTACAATTGAAATTTTTACAAAAAATCTAAATTCTCAAAAAATTATAAAATATTTAAAATGCACATATCAAATAAAGATCTTAATATAATTGTTCAAACCAAAATGTCTTACGTCCACTCTTCATACCTAAGTCTGGTAATCCACTATGCTTAGAATTTTACAGGTGCTCCTGCGATCTATATCTTGTCGGTGAATGCATCGTCCACCTATTCACAAGTGCACTCGCCTGGTCCTTGCTCTGTTATTCGCTTCGCAGCTTCTCAGAGTGTGGGAGCACAACTCAGCCTCCTCGTAGCCAGAATAGGGTATTTATAGTTCTCCCTTGAACTGTTTCCTTGGCGACATGTTGCGCGTAGGAGTCAGAGTACAAGACGTACTTGACTGTTGTAGTCTTTCTTGGAGAGAAAGACTATCAAGAAATAACTCAAGAACACTAAGATTTTGATAAGATTTTGAGACTCGTGTTCACTAAGGTCACACACGAAAAAACTTAAGAGTCTCGGATGGTTTGCTTAGCTTTTGCATACTTGATTCTATATTTCAGTCGTTTAGTTCAGAATTAGTGGTCGGTGACTTTCTCTTGTTCAAGATCCTCCAGTATTTACAGTCGTAAGGAGGAAGGTTTGAAAAAATTGACCGTTAGAGACAAATTGGAAGATGTCCAATCGAATGTCTCTGTTGGTTGCTGCTCTAGGCGGGTAGGTGGTGCTTTTCCAGATGTGCTGCACCTGCTCTACCTTTTTATGACAGTGACAGCGACGGTTCGTCTTTGTGTCAGAATGACAGTTTGAGGAATCTCGAACTGGTTGTCCTAGGTAACGAAACTTAGAGTTTCGTGCTTACAGACTTTAAGGAATCTCCAATCCTTAAAGTCAGTATTGTTCAGTGCGTTCCTCAAGTGACTCTTCTTGTCTCTCTGCGCTGGAACCTGGACTTGGAACTCCATGTTGGTGATGTCATCCATTAGTGTATGCTTGGTCCCTATGTTGGTCAGTATGGCGTATTCGTTGAGACCATACTTGCTAGATCCGTACTTGAGAGAATCCAAACTCCATATGAGAATAGATGTTAATGTAAGAAATGAGAATAAATCTCAGCCATTGATTGCACAAGATCTGCGGTCATGCTTTAATAATTTCCGTTTTCATTTTATCATCCGCGAACTTCATTATTACATATTTAAGGGTATCGTTGTCATTTAACATATTTTAAATATTATAATGTGTGCCCTAGTTTTGTGATTGGGGCTTGGAGATTGAGGAGAAGCAGCCGACGATGAGCGGCGTCCACAACCACCAGACTCAGATTCAGTACACAATGTCACCGGGTACGCAGCGCAGCTGCCGCATATCCCGCCGTCGGTGCCTCTGCCGGCGGCAAAAGCAAACACCAATCTGATCTCAAACTCCTATAAGCCTTGCTGCAGATGTGTAAGGTGTTGGCCAATTTGAAGGTTTTTGGGCGATGGTATGTTGCAGCCTTGTTGCTGCTGTTTGGGGTTACTTGTTGCAGCCTCTCCTTACTGTTTCTGTTGCTGCAGATTGCTTTGGGTGCTGGTTTATAGCGTGCTGCTGTTGGTTTTTCATCCTTGCTGTTGTTTTGCACAGCTTGGGTGTGTGTGGTTTGTGTTTCTTGCTGTTGTATGTTGTGGTTGGTTGGTGCAGAGGTGGTATTGATGCCTGCTCGCTGGTTCTCCTTGTTTGGCTGCTACTTGTTGAGTTCTTCGGCTAAAATGAAGAATAACTAAGATAAAATAACGATGTACAATTACATTGAATTTATTTCTATAATGAACAACAATAGAGCTAAAATGAAGAACTGCTAAGATTAAATGCATGTCACGTGTAACATCAAAATTCGCATCAAATTTATTTTATAATGGATCACAATTGAGATAAAATGAAGTATAACTAAGATAAAATGAAGTACATAATACATAAAATGAACAAAACACAACTTTTGCGCTTGTACGTTCGTAATGACTATGTTGCCCTTTAATGAAGTAAAATGCGCGTTTTTTATTGAATTTGTTATATAATCTGTATAGTTAATATTGTCAAATTTATGGACTATATTTATTCTCATTTCTCACGTTAATGGCTATATATATATATATATATATATATATATATAGAGAGAGAGAGAGAGAGAGAGAGAGAGATCCACTCAAGTGCTAAAATTAAAGTTTGTGCTAAATATGAATGAATCTCAGCCATTGGATTGATAGCATCAATGGTTGAGATTAAAACATAAAGATTAAAAAATTAAGCATAAGTTCCGTTCGTGCTTAATTGCTTTATAAATCGTGCTTAATTCGATTAAACATGATTTATAAAGCAAAAAAGCATAAAATCTGAGAAAGTGTTTTAATCTCAATCATTGATTTTTTTAGATGAGTGGTGTAGATTTATTCTTATTTAGCAAAAACTAATTTTTAGTATGTGATCCACTCCCTATATATATATATATATATATATATTAAGTTTCTTTCTTTCGTGACAATGATGGCCAAACAAGTAGGATAATATATTTTTCTTATTTTAAAAAAAATTGTTCAATCTATTATAATACTTAAATATTTATTCTAAGTAATGATATCAATATCATTACATAAATAATTATTTGAATTTGATTGTTAATAAAAAAAATTGTTAAAAAATATAGTTTGGGCATTTTTTAAATGTGTTTATAAAAGTCTAAAAGAGGGTATTTTCAATACATCCCCTATAAAAAAGGCATTTCAAATATTAAGAGTTTTTTTTTAAATATTTCAAATTCATGATAGATAAAATAATTCCTTCTCCTCACCCTTGTTTGAGTGCTTCTGTTTGTTAAAGAATGGAAAGAAAGTGGTGTTTTTAAAAGGGTAAATTTCATTTCACCCTCTTCTCAATTATCCATGCATTCAATATTTTCTCAAGATAAAATATTGTACCTATTTATCTCACACACCCTTTCAAGAATCTTTCTTTCCTTTTCTTTTCTTCTCTCTCTTTTTTTTTTTTTGGCAGGACTTTTACAAATAAAAGTGAAAGTATATCGACATTTTTGTCACAAACGTATTCACGGTAAGAATTATGGTGTTAAAATTTTTGGGATATGGGTTAATTTAACATCTCGACTATTCTGACAGGAGCAATTTAACTCTCGCATGACTATTTAACTCAATAAAATTCTTTAACTTTTAGAATTAGTTCAACTCAACCCTTCAACTTTGAAAATGGCAGTTTTACCCTAATTAAGAGAAATAATATATTTGCATTAAGATTTTATATTTGTTATTAAATTATTTATTATTTTATATTACTTTAATTATTCTTATTTATACTTTTAATTAGTATAAATAAAAATACTTAATATAATTTTTATGAGCAAAAAAAATACTTAACTATTATTTTTAGCTAAAACTATAAGCTAAAATAAATGTATTAAATTATCTCATTAAATCAATACATAAATATTAATATGCCATTCGTACATAATTATAAACAATAATATAAGTATATGAATTAATCCATTTTCTTGAAGTCAATATTTTATTTTTGTGTCAAAAATTAATTATTTTCTTTATTTTAAAAAATAGACTCTCATAATATTAAAATCTTGATGGAGGATATGAGACCACCTAACTAATTGACACACATTTTTTCTAAGAATTAAAATTATAATTCTACATAAAATATTGTACGTTCGAAGTTATTGAAGCTTAAATGTAATAAAAAAATTCTACTTTCAATATAACAATAATTATTTTTATTTTTTATTTTATTATTATTATTGTTATTAAAATTCTCGACACTATTTGCTAAATTTGTTTTAGCTCTTATTTGTATTATATTTTATGCTGACTAAAATACAATTCATTGGTATATAAATTAATTTAATAATTAAATATTATTCTGATGATGTAATAAATAAATTTTTATTATAAACTATCCATAATTCTTATTTATTTTAATTTAGTTATTCAAATTAGATTTTACTTCTATACCAGATTTATTTACTAATAAATAAATTTATTATTTTAAATATTTTTATTTATACAAATTAAAATTCGAAATAAAAAGTAACTTAAGTAATATAAAAATAATAAATAATTTAAAACTAAGATCAAACCATAAAACAAATATGTATTCTCTTTCATAATTAGGGTAAAATAGACACTTTTTAAGTTGAGGGGTTAGATTGAGTCACTTTTTAAATTTAAAAGGCTTAATTGAGCCAAAATGCCAAATATTCAGGGGAGGCTAAAATGATCATGTCAAGATAGTTGAAGGGTTAAAATTGACCCTTGTCCCAAAATAAAATTTACCCCGCTAAAAGCATGGATGAAATTAAATTCCCCTGTGTTTATATAGAGTTGTGATTAAGTGTTAAAATTAAAATTTATACTATATAAGAATGAATTTTAATTATTGAATTGATATCATGAATAATTGAGATTAAAGCATCAAATAATGAAAAATCAAGCATAATTTTTCTTCATGTTTAATTGTTTTATAAATTATGCTTAATCAATCAAGCATGAAATATTTAGAAAAAAAATTAATCTTAATCATTAATTATTTTTAGATGAATAAGTAAGTTCATTCTTATTTAACACAAATTACAAGTCTACAACTTTTTAGCATTTCATCCAGCAATCTCTAATTCTCTCTCTATATAAAATATAATACTTCCTCCGTCCCGTCTCATGAGTTTCATTTTTCATTTTTGTATGTCTCGCGGAATTAGTCTTATTTTCTAAAATGAAAAAAACTCTACTCACACCATTAAAATATTAATTCGACTACGCTCACAATCATTGATAACTGTATCAAAAGTAAATGAGATTAATACCCCGAAACAGAGCGAGTATCAATTAAAATAAAAAAAGTTTTAAATATTTAAAATACTTTCTGGAAATATGATATTTCTCCAATTTTGATTGGACGACTTTTAAAACACCAAAAAGTGTAAAAGCCGATTCTGGTGGGCTGTCGAACAATAGCGGGTCCACGTCACGTAGCTCATCTCACGTGCACGACACGTGACGAACTGCCTCTCAAAGTCTGGGGGTAATTTTTCCCAACAAACACCATAAACCAACGACAACACCCATACTCTCACCTTCAACGATTGGATTTACAGAGATCGAAGTGGGAAAGACAGGTAATTTCTCTTTTTATTTTATTTTATTTTATTTGTATATTCCATGTTTTTAATTTTCATAGTAGTAATATTCTGATTGTTTTCAAATGGATCCATTCAGATTCTTTGTTTTTGCCCTTTTGTTTTGTTTTACTTTTTCTGTTTCCATAGATGGGTATATGAATATGATGATTTTATAGATGTTCGCCTAAATAAAGTTCAGGTTATTCCGATCGGTGCTCTGTCCTTTTCAGCTGAGTAATTTTGAATCCTTTTCTTGATCACCCGACTCCCAAGTAAGATGCACGCTTTCAGACTTTCAGGTTTTGGTAGATGTCAGTCCTCTGTTTGGACTTAACCCCCCAATTTCTTTTTTTCTTTTCCTTTTTTTTTTTTTGGTTGCGGTTTAGTTATTTTCAACTTTTTACTAGCGATAGTTGGCTCCTATTTATACTTTCTTTATTTGAATTTTGCTTGAAGCAGTACTGTAGCCTATAGGTGATTTAACTGATTTGTTTTGTGTTAGTTTTTCATGCATGTGTCTATACAAGCATTTTTATTTCCTGTGAGACAAATTGCTTCCTCTGAAAAGAATAAGAATAATGTTAATAGCGATCATATTCCATGCAAATTTGTAGAAATTAAAGGTTGCGGTTGTAAATTTTAATCTTTCCGGAAGTTCGAGTTGCAAATCGTCTAAATTAGGTGGTGAAGTCCAAAAAGATGCGCATGCTTGAATTGGTAAAATATTATTGTCATGTCGTTTAGGGGAAGGTGAATAAATAGTAATGATCCTGGCCTAGCTCCAAGAGAGAGGACACTGTTAAACTTTTCTTGATCATCTTTCTAATTGACGTGATAAAAATGGTTCTTCTCTACTAAGAGCCAATTTTCGAGTTATCTTTCTAAATGTGGTTCTTCTATAATATGTACTCTTACATTGGTCATACTCTTGACCCTCCCTAACCTACTATCAAACTTGCTATTTGGATTGTTAAGATCGGGCTCTGGTGTTGGATATTGGGCGAAGAACAATTATTTTTCTTGGGATTGAGCCGCATTTGGGACAACAAGGAGACAAAGTCGTGATGAATAAAAAAGGTCAAATGCCTTCTAGTAAAGGGGTAAGAACCTTGTACTTTAGATGGTATGATGAGTCAGGGGGCTCTCCTAAGAGAGGCTCGAACATAGCCCATTCGGCGGTGATTAATGAAATGGTCCTTCTTGTTGTTGTTTAGATCACTGATCAGATTTGTGATCAAGGAAATATATTCGTTTACTGCTGTCTTTCGGTGCAGTTAAACACTTGTCATCAATACGATGTTGTGAAGGGACGAAACAATTAAGAGAGCTATGATCTCTAGTTGTTTCCTTGGGTTGTATAAAAGGGGCAAGGGAGACGGCTGCATAAAAATTTCACATTCTCACCTGGATTTTGAAGTTTCGATTTAATAAACGTGCCACTGATGTCAATAAGACTGAATTGCTAAGTTTTAACAATCACTAGTTTGCGTTTTTTACTTGAGTGCTTATCTCAAAAGGCTAAATGGAGCTATAAGAAAAGGAATTACTGATATTAATATTGTATAGTTGCTGATTCTTGGGACAGAAAGCTTGCTTACAGGTCTTGATTATTAGCTGAGAATAGGTGTTGGAACCTGTGCTCAAATACAAGTGTTTTCAGATAAATGTGTTGCATTTTGGAAATTGTGTAGGAGATCTTGTCTTAGTGAAAAATTGAGTTAATGAAAATCCAGAGACTCCATATATATTTTACAAGTACCTATTTCTGATTTGAGATTATGGATGTCTCTGTCATCGGTATTTTTTGTCCAATATAACTTTATGATTGGAGTATCATGAAACTTCAAACGAAACTGGGATGCAGGCATGTTGCTGTATGGATATGTTGTTACCTTTGTTTGCTAAGATCTATTAGTTGAACGAATAAGTGAAAGTTTTATAGTGCAGTACTTGAAGTTCATTATACCTTATCTACTTTCCTTTCTTTCTTCAAAATTTATCCTTTAGTCTTTGAGTCCATGAGTTCTTGAGATTCTTATGGGAAAGAATGGTAGATGTAAATCTATAATCCAAAGAGCTGCACTGAAATAAAATAATTATTGGCATGATATAGCGTTGGTTAATAATTGGGAGTAGTATAATTCTTGAAGGGATGCTGGCGGTGCATCTGAATGAATGCATCATAGATATTCATTGAAAATATCATGGTTATATGGTTGTGTGTTAAGGGCTTAAGATTTAGCTAGCAATGGAGATGGTGTTTGTTGATTAGCAAGTTGTATATTCTAGTCATCTTGATTGGTAGCAAGTGGGAGAGTTTGGCGTGATATTGGTGCCTTAATTCTTTCTCTCTCAGAATATGGCAAGAATTGGGATGCCTTGTTATACTAGTGTTATGTTCCACATCGATGGGGAATCCTATGTTCTATGGCGATATGGATACTTGTAGTAACTCGGGTTAATTCTTGGGAGAACGAGGATGAATACCAAGTAGTTGCTAGCAGAGCCCTCATGCTAAGTAAACGCATCTTCAATGTTACTGTGCTGCTTCATAGAAATGATCCATCTTGAAATGAGTAATGATTGGACTAAATATGCTGGCTTTCCTGTACTGTATTCAGTGTTTCTTTATCCAAAATGTGTTTTGTGGATTTGATTTCATTCATGTTTCCTTTTGCTTGGTGAAGTTTGAACCCTTGATTGGATGTTTGCAGTAAGGAAAAGGTATAATTTTATGGACAAGGAGGCTTCTGAGGAATCAACTCGTGAGTCCCTCATTGCTCTGTCTTACGGAGTACCCGAGGCTGAGGCTGAGGCTGAAACCAAACAACCTGCTGCAGCTGCTTCTGCTTCTGCTGATGGAGACGAGAAATACAGGTGTGAGCTGATCTCTATTTCTTCTTATTCACCTTCACCAGATGTAAAAGTAGCAATGGAGGTTGACAGCAACGTTATTACGTGCTCTAAAATGTAAAGCTTTTTTGTGTTTGGGAAATTGTGATCTTGTAATAAACAAACTTGTTTCTGTATGTTGTGGAAAATTGCATCTTCTGCTGTTTCTCTGCTTCAGTCATACTCACATATTTAATTTACTGTTTGTTGTGGGCTTCTGCCATAACGCCACGCGGCGATGCCGCACCGTTATTCAGTTTCTTTTTTTATTTTATTATTTTATATTTATTTACACGCTCCCGGATTTAGTATTATGATGTTTTATTTAATAAACTGAAAAAAAAAAATATAATGAAGTAACAAAAACACAACCTACAAAAATAGGAGTGTAATATAAAAAGTTACTCCCTCCGTCCCATTTATTAGTCCCCTAGAGATTTGGCACAATAACCAATGCGAGTAGAGATAGAGGAAATGAATATTTTATTAGTGAGTGGAGTTTAACTTTCCATTTTAGGTAAATGAACAATTAAATGAGACAGACGAAAAAGGAAAGAGGGACTAATGAAGTGGGACGGAGGGAGTATTTCATAAAAAAATTATACTGAGAAATAGTACAAATGTAGTTTTGTTAAATTCTTATTATTGTTTACTGATTAACTATATTATTGTAATACCCCGTGTATAAATTCGGCCTTGTATAAATTTTGAGGATTTAATAAAGAAATAATTCCCAATTGAGAGATATTTGAAACTATTTATTGGTGTTTGGAGAATTTATATTGAGCTTGGTATTTATATTTTGGAGAAATTAATCAAGATTATTGTAAATAAGATGTGATTTATGGAAATATATATATATATATATATATATATATATATATATGTTTGGATTTATTTAGTATTATGGAGTATAGGTATATAATGTATACACATAATTATGTGTAAAATTGAGGATAATGGAGGAATTATTATACATTAAAAAGGGGAATTTTATTCATATATATATGAGAAATTATATCATTATACACCTTATAATATAAGGTTAGAGAGAGAAGAACCCTTCCATCTACTCCATTCCCGTCAGACTATATTTCCGGCCATTTTCCGGCAAACTCCGGCAACCATCGGACGAGCCACCACCACCATCTTGAAGTACGTTCTCATAGATTCGGTTTGAGTACTCGTGGGCGCCGAGAGGGCGAGAAACGACCGAGATATTGAAGAGAGAAGTTGAGGTGGGTGTGGTACGATTTTGAGATTTTTGAATTTAAATCTTGTTATTCCGGCCATTAATCGGTGTTCTAACGATTAGGTCGTGTTCTTGAGGTTGTAGGGAGCTTACGAACGTCGAGAAAGTTCAGTTTTGTCGCCGGAAATCGCATTCGCCGCCGTGTGTGGAGGACCTCCGGTGAGCCATTTTCGTTCCCGATTTTTTTTCCATATTTTCGACGTTTTGTTGTTATATTCGTGTTCTAGAGTGTCTAGGGGTCAATTAGTGTCATTGCATGTAAGATCGGACGGAGGAATCGTGAGAAAACGCGAGTTTCAGGGTAGAAACCGGCGAGTTCGTCGGAGAAGACGACTCGTCCCGAACGGGACAGAGGCATCCCGCTCGGGACGAGCCTCGAATGGGCAAGGATCGTGAGCCAGGGCTCCATCCCGTTCGGGATGGCCCTCGGCCGGGCAAATATTTGCTCGTCGTCCATCCCGTTCGGGAGGGACGAGTTCCGTTCGGAATGAGCTTCGACCTTGAAGTATAAACCATGGTTTTTGAGCTATTTTTCATCCATTTTCGAATCCTTTTAACCCATAAGTTTAAATTATGAAACGGGAAGCATGTTGAGCATGAGAATATGATTTTATACGTGTTTGGTCTTGGAATATGAATTTCAATGAGATTGAATATGGATTTTGAGTCTTAAACCGTGTTGGGTCGAATGAAAGGAATTAGGGAAGATATAAGATGATCGAGAATTGGTTTGAATTTGTTTAAACTTGTCATTGTCCTAGATCGTCCGTCCTAACTTGGTGACCCTGATATTGTTGTAGGAGGATAAGTATTGAGGAAAGCAAGCTCAATTACACATTTAGCGGGAAAACATCTTACTTTTGAAGCCTAACACCAGGTGGGGACTATTTTAAGTAAAAGTAAATGCCTTTTTTAGCCTTGTGCTCAGTTTCTAAAATATGTGTGAAAATGTTTGTTTTAAATTGATTAACTATGCCTAAAATGTTTTGTGATACATATCTGTTCCTCTGTTGACTGCTATCATCAGAGAGTCCAATCACTAAGATGAGAACCAAGTACTTCTGGTACTTGAGCTAGTCTTGTGAATCAGTTATTGAAGGCTAGCAACCTACTTGTTTATGAGCTCGGGCTGTTCAGCTGGAGTACTGAAGCCCTAGGGGGATAAGGCGGTGTATTTCTTTTCTTTCCTAAATCGATCGGGTCTCAAGGTGACATACTGAGACTAGTGCACTAATTGATGATAGTGGGTAGAGTGGTTAGTCCATTCCCAGCTATTCATCGTAACTCGGAAGTAGGTCAACTTCCAGTTACAACGTTAAACAGATATGATAACATGGTAGATAGCTGCAGCAAATTAAAATGTTTTAGATAACACGGTACTTTTCAATAAAATCCCGTGTTTATCTGTGTGTGTTGGCATAGCTTTCATATATAAAATGTATATTTTTGGGCACGTCTCCACGGGGTACATGAGTACTCAGCCCCTCGTATTGTTTCTAAAATACGCAAGTTAAGCAGCGAGGATGGACGAACGACGGTGTAAAGACGATGCAGGTGTTTTGTAAAGATTTTTGAGAAATAGATCCTGAGATATGCATCTTCATATGCATATCTCCACTACGCTACACACACACTGCTGCACCGCGCTCTGAAATATTTTCCTTCCTTTGTTTTGAACGTTTTGAGAAAACAAATGTTTAACAAATGTATGTGGTTTAACTTCCTTATCATTTATTTACAAGTCTTCTGCTGTTTTAAATTATTAAAATGATTGAAAACCATCGACCACGACTGTAGCGCGCCCTAAAGTTGGGAAGGTCAAATGAGGGCGTTACAATTATTATATAAAAATCTATTAATATATTAAAATAAAGGAGCCATTCTCGCCAAAATATAAGGTAATTTATTACCCTCAAATATTTTTAGTAAAATTAATTTTTAATTGTTCTATACAAATACATATCGATATCTATTTTTTTATATTTTAGAAATATTTTGTTTTTTACGTTTTAAAATCAAAATATATGATTAAATATTGCATTATAATTTATATGAAACTCATACATGACGTACATTTTAGTTTTATGGACTAATCTATATCTATACAATATATAATAGCAACAAAGTAATTCTATTAATTAGAATTTGATAAGTGGCAACATTGTAATTAAATATAATTATTTTGTTTAGATTTGTTTTTATTCAAAGCTTTAGTTTATTTCTTTTACTTAAGATCATTTATGAATATATTTTTATTATCTTTTCGTTTCCTTTTTGTTTAAATTATTCTATGTTTGAAATTTTTTATTAGTACCATATAATTTCTACACTCTTATTTTTCCCTTTTATATTCATTTTGACGTTTTCAAATCGTATTGGTTTTACATTTTTTTTATTATTCAAGATTTTCTCTTTATGTTTAAGATTATCAACTAAAGCATATGTAAATATAATAATTATCAAGATGGATAAAATAATTTAAAATACTAATATAAATTGAAACGCATACAAAAACACACACACACACATATATATATATATATAGAAGGGATCATATAAAAAAAAATCCCCTGTAAGAAAAAAAATAAATCTTATCCATTAGATCAAGTAAATCAATGGTTGATATACAATCAAACAACAATTAAAACACAATTGAGCAATTGCTTGATTGTGTTTTCGTTGTTGCTTGATTAATATGATGCTTGATGTGTTACAATTGCTGCTTGATTGTATATCAACCATTAATTTAGTGAGATCTAATGAATCAAATTCATTATTTTTTCACATAAATTTTTTTTCACCTGATTTAAAAAAATTAATGGTTGATATTTAATCAAGCAACAATTAAAATGTAAAATTAATATTTTATTGACGAGTGTGAAAAAATTTATATATATATATATATATATATTACGTGGTCAAATACATCTCAATCACTACAATTTCCTCTGCCTCTTAAGTTTCGTGTCGTAAGGTGACTCGTTCTAACTTTACTCGATAATAGTGTGTATATAATAATTTGAATATTTATTTTTGAACAAGTATATAGTATAGTATAGTATGGTGCCCAATCCTGTGTTGTCGTGTTACTCTGTGGTGGTCTGTTTCAGCTTTTAGGCTACTCTCATCCATGACTTTTAGATAAAAGTCATCAAAAAAG
>JAPKLW010001584.1:126201-177482 GCA_026898455.1 Plectranthus barbatus
TAATAAATATGTATATTAAAAATAAGAATGAATCTTATCCATCCGATTTTATAAAATAAATGGTTGAGATTACTAGATATTTTTATTTTAATATATTTTTTATTCTTCCATACAGGGTATTTTAGTCCAAATCTTATAGTTTGTTAAGTTTTAATCTATTTTTACGTTAATGAATCTTCTTGCAATTTTTTTATTTCTCCAAACTTTGGTTTTCTCCATCGACGTACGACTGTCTCATTCCGAACGACGATTTTATTCTGTTTCTTCTTCCCAACGTTGGTTTTCTCCGATAACGACTCGACGATTGTCTTCTTCCTAACAACGAATTTATTCTGTTTCTTCTTGCGATTTTTTTCTTCTTCCCAGCGTTCGTCCTCTCCATCGACCACTGAGTCTTCTTCCGAACGCTAGTGCTTGTTCTAGGTAATTCATTGTTTTTCTCTATAAATTATTTCGTTTCTTTTCTTTCTACATGCAAATTATATCGTTTTCTGCTGGAGTAGTTATTTTCGATTTTCTCTTAAGGTTTGGTCGAGATTCATGGATGAAGAAGAACAAGGTTTGATACAATAACCTATTTTAACGTTTATTTTGTTCTATTTCCATATTGTTTTGTGCTAAATTAGAATATGTATTGCTTTTTTAGTGTTACTTTATTGCTTGCTAGTTAATAAGATATTGCTTAATATTTAGAATTTGTTGCCATATACACGTCTATTTTGTTTTTTATGTGGGGTGTTTATTGCTTGATATGTGCATTTTATTGATATTTATTACTCAAGTTTATTGCTTGTCTTTTTTGTTATTTGTTTTAATGGAAAATGCAGGTATTATTACATGTCTAAAAGTTTTGCTTACTAATTGTTTATATATTGCTTAATATATCATAGATTATTGCTTAATATATCATAGATTATTATTTTACATATGAAGTTGTATTTTACAATACTTCAACTTTCTATTGGTTGACCTTGTTTATTTGAATGATTTTTTATGATCTATTATTTTTTGTTGGTTGACATCGATTTTTTTAAAAAATTGTATCATTATCTAATATATGGTTCGATATATTCATTAAAATTACTTTAGATATATCCACAATCCAATTTATTTTGTAATCATCTAATAGATTTGTCTTTTATAAGATATTTGATTAATAAAAAGATTTTGAAAACTATTTTATACATAGTTGAGATGAATTATGAATCAGCTAACAGATAATTATTATCGTAATTAAAAAATGAATTTATTATTTATAATTATAATATTTATTTTGAGAGTATCCTTGTTTCTTATTTCTGTTATGCTCCTCTATCTCAATGTATGAATTACTTTGAGTTTCTGTTAGTTCTTTGTTTTATTATATCTTGTTATGTGTGTTTTTTTTGCTTGATAATAATATTTTTATTGCTTAGAAAATTGGAATGTAGCTTTTGTAATATGTTTACTTTAAAAATCCACTTTAATTTTTTTTGTAGTGCCTACTATATCTTCTAATTCTGGGATGGAGGTGCACGGAGTATATTTAGAACCTATATGTGATGACGAGATCAAACCGTTTATAGGTCAAAGATTTCGATCAGAAGAAGATGCTATTGTTTTTTACAAGAAATATGCAGAGGTGTGTGGTTTTGATGTTCGCTTAACATCTGCGACTAAATCTCACGATAAACAAGTTAATATCTGGAGATACATGGTGTGTAGTAGGGAGGGAAAGAAATTTGTGACAACTGATTTGAGTGATTCTAATTCTATTGAAAATATCAAAAGACGTAGGTTGTCAAACAGGTGCTTATGTATGGCTCGAATGGTGATAAGATATATCGGGGATGAAGGTTATGAAGTCAAGACATGGGTTAATCAACACACACATCCTTTGTTTGGAGAATCTTATAAGCAATTTCTAAAAGTCAATAGAAAGGTTGATTCTATTCATCAGAAGTTTTTTTTGAATTGCCATCGTGCTAGTATTGGACCAATGAAATCATTTAAATTATTGAAAGAGGTCGTCGGTGGTTATGAACATGTGGGATGCTCAAGTGTAGATTTTAAAAATTTTGGTCGGGATATGCGAGCACATATAACTGGAGCTGATGCTCAAATGATTTTAGATGCGATGCATGAAAAGCGTGATACATGTTCTGGATTTAACTTCGACTATCAAGTGGATGATGAAGATCACTTGAAGAATATATTTTGGGCTGATTCTATTGCACGGAGAAATTTCCATGTTTTCGGAGATATAGTGTCATTTGATGCAACATATAATACAAACAGGTGCATTTAATATTTTTAATTAATGTTATATATTGATTGATATTGCTTATTGAAATAATATTTATTGCTTCATATTTTTTGTTTTATTGCTTTATTTTATTGATTTTCTTTTTTCAGGTATGACATGCGATTCTTACCTTTTACGGGAAAGGATAATCATGGAAAAATTATATCGTTTGGTGCAAGTTTGTTGGCTAGAGAAGATGTTGAGTCGTATGCATGGGTTTTGGAGAAATTCATACAATGTATGGGTGCACATCCATATATTATTCTAACTGATCAAGATCCAGCTCTAAAGATTGCAGTTGAACGTGTTTTGGTAAATACACGACATCGTCTATGCATGTGGCACATAACAGAGAAGGCTCCCAAGAAGATTTGCAAGCTTTTAAAAGAGAAGGAAGAGTTTTTGAAAAGATTTAACTCAATCGTTTGGAATGATCATATGTTACCGGAAAAATTTGATGAAGAGTGGACGAAAATGCTATCTGATTTTCAGTTGGCCGGTGATAATTGGTTTCAAGGATTGTACAATCTGAAGAATTATTGGGTATCTGGATATTTTCTTGATTGCCCAATGGGCGGGCTGGTGAAGACTACATCCATCTCAGAGAGCGTAAATAGCTTTTTTGGACGGTACACAAGACATTACTCAAATCTTGTTGAGTTTTTTATGCACTTTGATAATGCTATTGAATCTCAAAGATACACAAACATGAGATTGAATAGTTTGGACTTGTCTTCTAGTTATGAATTGAAGACAGATCTCCAAATAGAGAAACATGCTTCCATCTTATATACTAATTCGATATTCAAAGATGTTCAGGATGAGATCTATGAAGCTTGTTATAAATGTCGGATTGGGAATGTTTGTCTTGAAGGAGATGTTAAAAAGTATGAGGTTGTTCATAGAAATTGCGATTCTTTTTGGGTTGTTTACAATGAATTGAGTAAATTCTACTCATGTGGTTGTAAGAAGTTTGAAAGGGCTGGTTTGTTGTGTTGTCACATTTTTTTACTATTGAAGGATTTAGAAGCGGAGGAGATCCCAGAGATATATGTAAAATGGAGATGGACTAAGCAAGCATATTTACATCCGGTTCATTCAAATAGTGACTCCAACTTTCAGGATGAGACATTTTTGATTGATGAAAGGAAAGTGAAGATTAAATCCTTGCATGCAAAATTTTATGAAATTCTTGCATTGGTTGAGGCTGGAAGTCTTGAAAATATAGACATTGCAGTGAATTGTTTTACAGATGTCGCAGATAGGTTGCGAACTTCTGAAGGTAATGGAAATTCTATTCTTTTGAAGAAAGGTGTGTTTGAGCAATTTTATGGAAAGACTATCCCGAAGGATGTATCTGTTTTGCCACCAAGGCACATAAAGGCAAAAGGTAGTGGTAGTAGGATAAAGTCAAAGAAGGAAAAAGTTCTTCTAGAAACAAAAAAACAGGGCCGCACGTGTAAGAGATGCAAGCAGGTGGCGACACATGATTCAAGGAATTGCAATGTAATATTAGATGAACAAGCAAACATTTGATTTTCTTTTTCCGGGGTTCATTTCATTGGGAAACATTTTGAGTAAAGATTTCTGAATTTTTTACGTGATATTATTTTTTTTATTGATTGGTCCTTAATAGTTTATTGCTTGATATTTATTAGTTGCTTGCTTGTTATATTTTATGTATTCATTTTACACGTTTGAGTAGTTATAATACCCAACCTGTTATGAACGAACATTATTTTGAGTTGAGTCGTGGTAAATATTTATATAGATGATTAAACTTTTAAATTACTTCTTGCTTTTTTTTCACCTTTATTTCGCTTTCTATTAAACAATTTAATGCTTGATACAATACTGAGGATTATAAGATTTCAAAATCGATAGTCAATGTATTTTTCAGGATAGATATTATAAGTTCTATGAACATGTAATTGAAAAAAAAAACTAATAAGTGTTTGATAGTTAGACTAATTTTATTTTCTAAAACGGTATAATATATACATTACATAAATATCATAATTAAATCCAAACAAAAATTGAAAAAATAAAGAAGGAAAAACGACACACACAATTATACTCCTTTTTTACTTCATGTATCTTAATTCAATCTTGCTTGTTCTAAATAATGTACATGATTAAACTCTTTAAGTAAGTGTTGCTTGTTTTGTAATTCTTATTTGCTTACTATTAATTAATTAAATGCTTGAAATCTTGTACTTATATTTAACATGTTTGCTTATTTAAAACATACTCTCTTTGATTTTTATTACTTACAATTTTATAGCTTTATATTATTGATTTTGTTGCTTATTTATTGTGGCTTCAATCATATGTCATTTTAACGTGTAAACATAGAACAACATAAATCAAAACAAGTTTATAAAAATATTTATTAATACTAACGATAGATAACATTAAAAAACTTCAAAAAAATAATAACGTTAAAATCCATGTCTGAGAAAATAAAAACGGAACATCAAAACGAATAATCAAATGTCATAATAGCATTATCAATATCTAAGTCCCCATTTCGCGATAAGAACTGGAAATGTTGAGCAGCAGCATCTTTGATTTTTTGAGCCTCTACATTGATATTACAACGTAGAATTTTGCTTGCTATTTTAATCCGGAGATAGGATAGAGCCTTCTTGCATCTCTTTCTTAGTCCACTGTTCCATTTGTCTTGACTTTCTCCCATATATGTTTCCATGTGACGCATGAGATAAACTCCACAATCAGTTACATTTTGACTGTCCCTCCAAGGCATTTTCAGCAGTTTGACCTCAAATTTATCAAGAATATGTTCTCTTGTTTCCAAACCTTGATGGACTAGATATCGACCAAAAAACTTTCGCTGTAAAAAAAAACTATTTAACATACAATTCACAAAATTATTCATTAATTATAATTTATTGTTAAAGCAGAGCACAAAGTTTGATGTTAATCTATAAAATAAAACGAGTAATGCAAAAAATAATTATGTAACAAGCTATAACATATCACAACAATATATAGTTTTTAAAAATTTAATGTATTAAAATTAAACAGTATGCAATACTATTTACCTTAGCAAGCAATAATATATAAAGTACAAATAATATTTTATTACCACAATAGTAGGCACACGTCCATATTTAACCTCCATGGACTCATGAGCATTGTTGTCTTCAAGGTTGTCAATTATTTCAACTTTTTGCTTCAAGAAATTTAAACAAATAAGATACCAATGCTCCTGTGATAAAATGGGGATAAATACCTGAAAATTGTATATAAATTAGTGTCAAATAAGCCAAGTTAGATTGATTTTTACACAGAAAGATGTACAAGATCTATAAAATTTACCAATTGAACCTTCAACAGTTCAATTTCAGAACCACGCACATCCCGGTCAATCAATGATATAAAGTTTGCTAGTCGTTGTACTTCGCTATCTCCAGCAGGTGGATTTGTAATGGAGTGAATCTGTATAAAACGCAATATATAATAACTATATAATTACTTATAGAACTTTATAATAGAATATTACACATACGCAAACATCTGTGTTGACAAAATATCTGTACGGGGATTCTTTTCCTCGCATTTTTTCTTGGTGATTCAAGACAGCACACCAAGCATTTACTACAAAGTTACAAACGAACAATCTTGGAGCAATTGACTCAAAGTCATTACGTGTGACTCTAATTCTTCCAGCTCTAAAAATAGTATCCAATCTGCATTTCATATTAAATTAATTACATGTAAAAATATTAGATTTAAATAATACCTTATTACTGATCACCACATACCTGTTATCCTCAACCTTGTGGAATAACCAACAATAAATCTCATTTTCCTCTTTTGTTAACTTTGTAGAAATTCCAATGGATCTTTCAACGAACGGAGATAAAAAAACCTCGGTTTGCTTATGCGGTCTGATGCTTTTCTTGTTTTGAATTTGCATAGGTGTCTAAAAAATATTGATGAAACGTGTAAATAATAATAGCATTAGTGTTATTGTTATGTCTTAGCACGCGAACTCTAGCAATAAAGAGATGATTATGAAACATTTAAACAAAATATTACGAAGCAAATAACTGTTCGTATAATGAATAAGCGATAAACTTTGTAATTTCAAGCAATAAAACAAAACATAACAAGCAATAAATGCTTTAGAGTTCCTTCGATTAATATTATTCAATATATTTAAACACACTATTACCAAGCAAATAATTGCATAATAAATAAGCGATAAACTTGGTAAATTCAAGCAATAAAACAAAACATAACAAGGAATAAGTGTTTCTAGAATTCCTTCGATTAATATTATTCAATATATTTAAACACACTATTACTAAGCAAATAATTGTATAATAAATAAGCGATAAACTTTGTAATTACAAGCAAGAAAACAAAACATAACAAGCAATAGGATGCTTCTAAAATACCTTCGATTAATATTATTCAATATATTTATACAAAATATTACTAAGCAAATAATTGTATAATAAATAATTCTAAAAAATTAATTTAGCATTTTTAAATATTGCAATCTATTATTCAAGCAATATAAAATTGCATAATGAGCTACAAACTCTCATATAGTATTCAATAACAAATATGCATCATTATTAAAAAAATTTACGTGGCCAAGCAATCAAAAGAATCATACCAATCAATCAAAAGAAACATACCAAGCGAGAAATTGAATAAATAAGGCTAGAAATAAATAAAAAAAACTATTGAAATAATCCAAGTTGTTTTCACCTTAACTTAACAAGATATAATTAATTCAAATACCAAGCAATAAATTCTAAACAAATAAATCTCATCAAAAGAAAATTAACAAAATACTAACTAATCAAGCAATATTATTGAACGTATTAAGCACAAAAAACTAATGTATCAAGCAATAAATTCTAAACAAATTAATCTCACATAAAGAAAATTAACAAAATTATAACTCATCAAACAATAAACTTGAACATATTAAGCAAAGAATACTAAAGCAGCAAGCAACAAATTCTAAAAAAATTAATTTCGTAAAAAGAAAATTAACAAAATAAAAACTGATCAAGCAATAAACTTGAACGTATTAAGCAAAAAATACTAAATGAACAAGCAATAAACATCATTTAAATTAAATTTTCAATGAAGTTTCCTTATTCACTAGGTATCAAAATTTACCAAAATCCTTTTTTTATTATTTCCCATGGTAAATTATGCGTTTCAGCTTTATGATTGGACGGCGAAACGTCTGTTTTTTGGAGAGTTTGCAGCGAAAATCAAATTTTGGAGTACGACAAAGTTGAAACCCATCGGCAGTTGTACTAGAAAAAGAAATCAACGAAATTCTAGCATTACCGTCAACTTTATAGCGCATGAACGATCATATTACGGGTGTTTTTCCTAATAAGAAAAAGGATTTTATAATTTCAAACGTAATATTTCAATCATGCATCAGAAGTCAAACAAGTTTACAGGATTTAGATTATGTTTATTAAAATTTACATGCTCAAGCAATCAAAACAAACATATCAAGCTATTAATTTAGATAAATCAAGCGAGAATTAGAAAAAAAACTTACCTTCGTTTTTCTCTCGTTCTTCCATTCTCCTCTTTGAACCCATAATATCCAAACCTATTATGATAGTCACCAAGCAATAGCAAATATCAAGTTACCGAACTGATACATATACAGAAATTTTAGATTGAATAAAGTAAAACGAAAAAAATTGTTAAAACCGCCGATGCGGCGCCGACAGTAACGACGGTGGACGATCAGCGGCGGCGCACGGATAATATGGCGAAGATTCACGGTGGTTGTCGAACCAATAGTGACGACGTCGGACGATCAGCGGCGGCGCATGGAGGGTATGGCGATTAATCACGGTGGTTGTCGAAGTAGAGGAATACGTAAGGATCGTTAGTTTAGTTTATACTGAACAATTACTTAATACTTATTAATGGCGGTTTCCATAAATTTGAATTATAAAAAATTGTGTAGATATACATAAATCTTGAAAGATATTGTATATATGGTAATTTACATCAATATCCTTTTCCTATATTTTAGAAACTAAATAATCCATTAAATACAAAAAAAACAATATATTTTCAGCCCTTGATCTAATAAAAATGAATGGTTGGATATTATTCTTATTTTTAATCTAAGAGATTTTATTATGAGATCCAAACCCTATATATATATATATATATATATATATAGGGGAGTGATCATATGAGAACCAGTCTTACCATGTGAAAATAAGAACTAATCTTATTCGTCCAAATCATGAAATCAACAGCTTAGATTTAATTTCGCCCGCTATTCATTATTGTTTGTATTGACTTTCATTATTGTAAAATGAGGGGTAATTTTGTACTTACATGAATTCAAATCTTTTTAGAATCTTAATTTAAATCTTGCGATCCCTCTTTCCTTTGCGATCTGCGATCTTCATTCCTTCTGTGAATATATATTTTCTTCATTCATTCTCACTGTGAAATCTGCTCGTCATCGTCTGCGTTCGTTATTGTTTGTGTCCGTCGTCTGTGTTCGTCATCATCGTCGGCGAGTTATGGATCCTTTGAAAGGTAAGAATTGATAAATTCCATCTGTTACGTAATAGAATCAATTGTTTTCTGTTCCAGATTACGGTGATAGAATCGAAGATTCATTGTATGGGTTATTGATGATTTGTTTCCAGACTTTGAATTAGGTTTCGTAGATTGCTGTTTATGGTTTGGTGTTTTCACTCTCAATTGTTTAATTTGGAGATGTGCATTATATATCGTTATGAATTGCATTATATATTTGTAGTACTTATGTTATATCTGAAAGAGTTACGTACTTTCAAATTTGTTTTATATCTGCATTATATAATGTTATGGCTTGCATTATTGTTTTGTAATAGTTGCATTATATGTGAGCCAGTTATAATTAGTATATGAAGGTTTTGTTTCGTTATGAGAATTCATTATATAGTGTAAATACATGCATTATATAGTTATGAATCTTGCATTATATATTTGTAGTGCTTAGGTTGTATTTGAAAGAGTGATTATTAGTGTACGTACTTTCAAAAAAAATTTATATCTGCATTATATAATGTTATGGCTTGCATTATTGTTTTGTAATAGTTGCATTATATGTGAGTAAGTTATAATTAATTTATGGAGGTTCTGTTCCGTTATGAGAATTCATTATATAGTGTAAATACATGCATTATATAGTTATGAATCTTGCATTATATGTTATAAGTTTCAAATTTAATTCATGTTTTCTCTGTACAGATTCATTTGTTCCAAATTGTGATAACACAACACCAAGCAGATGTAGATGATAGGTGATGTGGTGTGCCTTGTTGGCAATGTGAGATTGTTGAGATCTTGGAGGCTCACCATCTCTCACAGACTAAGCATCCCTTGGCCAAAGCCTTCCTTGACCTCAACTAGCTCTTTACATCAACTCTGTATAAGATTGAGAGCTAGCTATGTTGAGATTGATGATGATTGAGGAGATTTTGTCCCTTGTTTGTTCCACAATGGATTGTATTGCTATTATTGTATTGTATTGTTATTTGTCAACCCTCATTCTTGCAACTTGTGATGTTTCTAGAAGAGGTTCAATGAGTTATTGTAACTTGTTTTAATTCAGATTTAATTACAATTTTATTCGCAAGCCACAATTTACGTTGCTTTTGCACATTTATTTTTAATTAATTAAAGAAAAAAAATACATTGAAATTATATTAACATATTTTTTAAGTTCAACATATAATGATATATAATGATAATATTTGTAGTATATAATGATAGTCCATAAACTATATAATGCAGGTCTGCTTTGTTTGATGAAACCCACAACTTTGAATTATTTTAACATATTTTTTAAGTTCAACATATAATGATATACAATGATAATATTTGTAGTATATAATGATAATACATAAACTATATAATGCAGGTCTGCTTTGTTTGATGAAACCCACTGCTTTGAATTATTACACATGTTAGTAATATTTGTGTATTCGTGTGAAATTAGAGGGATAATATAGAATGATAGTATCTTCTCTATATAATGATAGTTTGTGAACTCTATAATGCATGTACGTTGTATGTGTATTAAGAAGGTTATAATTCAAAGGCGAATTTTAATTAAAAGCGAAAAGACTAAATTGCCCAATAATGCAAGTTTTTGGGGAAAAAATGCCCGCGTTTTTTTATTAGATCTGGATCGTTGATTGAACAAGATCTACTGCCGAGATTGGTTCTTATTTCTTATGGTAACAGTGGTTCTCACTGGATCACGTCCCTATATATATATAGAGAGATTGGATCATATGATAATAAATGTGTATATTAAAAATAAGAATGAATCTTATCCATCCGATCTTATAAAATAAATGGTTGAGATTACTTGATATTTTTATTTTAATGTATTTTTTATTTTCCATGCAGGGTATTTTAGTCCAAATCTTATAGTTTGTTAAGTTTTTATCTATTTTTACGTTAATGAATCTTTTCTTTCGTTACATATCAATAAACCAATTATTCTCTTTCTTCTTGCAATTTTTTTTCTTCCTCCATCAACGAACGACTGACGACTGTTTACTGTTTCTTTTTGCAATTTTTTTCTTCTTCCTAACGTTGGTTTTCTCCATCGACGACTCGACGATTGTGTAGTTCTGAACGACGAATTTATTTTGTTCTTGCGATTTTTTCTTCTTCCCAACGTTAGTTTTCTCCATCGACGCTGGTTCTTGTTCTACATCGACGGCTGGTTCTTTCCAACGCTCGGTTTCTCCTTCGATGACTTCTTGCCGACTGAGTAACGACTATTAGCATCTTATTACATTAGGTAATTTATTGTTTTTTCTGTAAATTATTTCGTTTCGTTTTTCCTACAAGCAAATTATTTCGTTTTTTGCTGGAGTAGTTATTTTCGATTTTCTCCTGCGTTTGGTCAAGATTCATGGATGAAGAAGAACAAGGTTTGATACAATAACCTATTTTGCCGTTTATTTTGTTCTATTTCCATATTTATTTGTGCTAAATTAGAATATGTATTGCTTTTTTAGTGTTACTTTATTGCTTGCTAGATAATAAATTATTGCTTAATATGTTAGAATTTGTTCACACACACACACACACACACACATATATATATATATATATATATATGCAATACGTCATATTTGTCCTTTATGTGGTGTGTTTATTGATTGATATGTGCATTTTATTGATATTTAATGCTCAAGTTTATTGCTTGTCGTTGTTCATATTTGTTTTAGTGGAAAATATAGGATATACTACATGTTTAAAAGTTTTGCTTACTAGTTGTTTATATATTGCTTAATATATCATAGATTATTGCTTTACATATGAAATTGTATTTTACAATACTTCAACTTTATATTATTTGGACTTGTTTATTTGAATGATTTTTTATGATCTATTATTTTTTATGTATATTTTACTGTTTGATATCGATTTTTTTAAATAATATATTTGATAGATTTTTGTATCATTATCTAATATATGGATATATATATATATATATTTATTAAAAATTACTTTAGATATATCCAGAATCCAATGTTATTTTGTAATCAAATAATAGATTTGTCTTTTCTAAGATATTTGATTAATTAAAAGATTTCAAAAACTAATTGTAACCTTGTTGATATTGATTATTTTAAATTACGGATCTAAAAACTTAATTTATTTTTTGTAATTATAATGATTTAATTTTACCATTTTGTCAATATTAAAAATTTCTTATTTTAAGATATAGAGATTGGATCTGGAGCTAAACCCCACCAAGAAGCTTAATATTTGTTTTGAGTACTTGTTTCTTATTTCTTTTCTGCTCCTCCATCTCAATTTATGAGTTACATATATTTTCTGTTAGTTCATTGTTTTATTCTATATTGTTATGTGTGCTTATTTTGCTTGATAATATTATTTTTATTGCTTAGCAAATTGGAATGTAGCTTTTGTAATATGTTTACTTTTAAAATTCACTTTAATTTTTTTTATGCAGTGACTAATATATCTTCACATTTGGGGATGGAGGTGCACGAAGTATATTCAGAACCTATATGTGATGACGAGATCAAACCGTTTATAGGTCAAAGATTTCGATCAGAAGAAGATGCTATTGTGTTTTACAAGAAATACGCAGAGGTGTGTGGTTTTGATGTTCGCTTAACATTCGCGACTAAATCTCACGATAAACAAGTTAATATCTGGAGATACATGGTGTGTAGTAGGGAGGGAAAGAAGTTTGTGACAACTGATATGAGTGATTCTACTTCTAACGAAAATATCAAAAGACGTAGGTTGTCAAACAGGTGCTTATGTATGGCACGAATGGTGATAAGATATATCGGGGATGAAGGTTATGAAGTCAAGACATGGGTTAATCAACACATGCATCCTTTGTTTGGAGAATCTTACAAGCAATTTCTTAAAGTCAATAGAAAGGTTGATTCTATTCATCAGAAGTTTTTTTTGAATTGTCATTGTGCTAGTATTGGACCAATGAAATCATTTAAGTTATTGAAAGAGGTCGTCGGTGGTTATGAACACGTGGGATGCTCAAGTGTAGATTTTAAAAATTTTGGCCGAGATATGAGAGCACATATATCTGGAGCTGATGCTCAAATGATTTTAGATGCGATGCATGAAAAGCGTGATCGATGTTCTGGATTTAACTTCGACTATCAAGTGGATGATGAAGATGTAACGCCCCCAACTGACCTTCCCAATTTGAGGTCGCGTTACATTGATGTTTCAGGTTTTATTAAACACTTCTTTGCTCAAATAAATAAACAAGCGGAGAATTTAATAATAAAAGAGTTCCAGAAATAGTGTAAATCATACTTCGAGTCATGAGTTTAAGTTTAAACAATTAAACAGTATACAGATTAGGGAAGGAAAGATCAGAGAGTGTAGCAGCGTGTGTGATGCGTGGCGGAGATATGCATATGAAGATGCATATCTCAGGATCTGTAAGTTTACAAAATAAGCTGCTTTGTTTACACCCCCGCTCGCCATCCATGCCGCTCAACTTGCGTATTTTAGAAATAATACGAGGGGCTGAGTACTAATGTACCCAATGAGAAACATGCCCGAAAACATACATTATATAAGAGACATGCTATGCAACTCACACAGATAGACACGGGGTTTTGTTGAAAAGATCCGTGCTATCTAAAACATTTTAATTTTATGCGCATCTAAGTATGTTATTATATCTGTTATCATAGTTGTAACTGGAAGCTGGCCCACTTCCAAGTTACTATGATTAGTTAGGAATGATTCAACATTCAACTTACTATCATCTAAGTGCACTAATCTCGGTACATACTGATGGGTTTTGTATACTGAAAGCATTTATTACAATGTGTATACAACGATTTATTTCTCCTATTTTTTTAACAATCGTAAATGGATGAACAATGGTATCCTCTTGTCTCACCGATAGGGACGATCATACGGCATGTTGTAGATCGCAGAAGACAGTATGATCACTTGACCTAGTGAGACATAAACATAATCACAGTCGAGACATCGTATGAGGATACGTCTGTCCGGATGGCTGCGGCATTGTCGGAATAAGTAGTCTGTCTTGGTTACTTGACATGCTGATACGCAGAGGTGGCGTATTGATGGACCGCAGTGAGATATATTCGTCTGTCTGACATCAGCGAATAAAAGATCTCGTTATATTGATTGAGTCCAAACCCTAACAAAGGTTCAGGGGTTTGCACGGGTTGACTGTTGCTTTGACTTGCCATGGTGGAGAGCCAATACAGCGCGCTCGTATATCCGCATCTTGGGTAACAGCAGTTCGTGTAGTACCGCCTGAGACTGAACTTAGGTAACCATATCCGAGTAATAGGATGGGGACATTCCCTGAGGAGCTCAATAACATTCATCGTGCCAAAGTCCTGCAGGCTGATTAAGTTCAGGCACAAGTGATAAGGATTGAGTGGTACTACTCAGGAATAATAAGATATTAATTAATTGTAGTTAGAGCTTGTCAGAGGCTCAGATTAATTAATGAATGTCCGGTAACCTTAAATATGGGGATTCTCAATTAACGCAACCCGTTCTCACAACGTGGTAATAAAGGGGTAGGTCAGTATTAATTCTGTGGTGAAAAAGAATTAATATTAATTAATTAATTGTGTCCTGGGTTGTAGACATGGGAATTAATTAATTTATAGGCCCACTTTATTATTTGCATTAGGTCCCAGGTCTGGCCCAACAAGTGTAACACCCCCATCTGACCTTCCCAATATGAGGCCACGTTACATTGATGTTTCAGGTTTTGATGAGTACTCACGATATTCAAATAAGGAAAAGACTTGAATTTAAATAAAAGATAATTAAACGTTAAAGATAAGTACTTCGAGTCAAAATAAACAAAACGGAAATTCAGTTGTCTTAACATCCAAAAGTAGGAAGGGTTTAGTCAGAGAGCGGTGCAACGGTGTGTGTAGCGTGATGGTGACATGTATATGAAGATACATGTCACAGGATCTTTAATCTTTACAAAAACTCTACACTTCTCCAGCTTACACCCCGCTACCTCCATCCTAGCTGCTAACCTGCACGTTTTAGAAATAACGCGAGGGCTGAGTACTTTCGTACCCAGTGAGAAACATGCCAAAAACATACATTATATAAGAAACATGCTATGCAACTCACACAGCTAAACACGGGGTTTTGTTGAAAAGAACCGTGTTAGCCAAAACATTTTATTTCACACGTGCTATTTTAGATATTATCATATCTGTTTCAGGGTTGTAACTGGAAGTTGGCCGGCTTCCAAGTTACGATGATCAGTTAGGAATGAATAAACACTTAACCTACTGTAATCTAGAGTGCACTAGTCTCAGAAATCCTTGTTGAGACCCGATCGCTTATAATTCCACAATTAAATCTCCATAATCATTCTCCTTTACCAATCCACATTCATATATAACAAATTCCACCTTATATCTTCCAATTCCCATCATATGGAGTCGCTACGCCATATGTACTAATTGAGTTCTAGCGCAGTTATGAGAACCTGGTTCCAAACTCATTAGTTATTCTCTCTTGTCGTTGGGAAACGACAGAGGACAGATAATGATAACACAAAACAAGCATAGCATTTTAATTTTAAAGCAAAACATTTTACACACTTTAAAAAGAAAACACACATTTTGTTTTATAGTTGAAATAGTTTCCCACCTCGTTCTTGACTTTTAATTAGATGCTTCCTGAAGATTGAGCTTAACGGTCCTTGCTTTCAGATTCCTACAATCAAATGGGGTTTATACGTTAGTACGATATATCTAGGATAATGCATCTTAATCGTAAACAAATAGGACTCGAAAGAACTAGGATAGAATGACAACTTATAACAATTCAGGCCTCTGTGTCGACCGACAGGGATCTGTGTCGGTCGACACAGTCCTTGTCGACTTGACTCTGTCGACATGCCCTAGTCGACACGACCTTATCGACCGACATATCTTTTGTCGACAAAGCTTGTGTCGCTCACCCCTGTCGATCGACATAATCTCTGTCGATCGACAGGATCGGCTCGACATGCCTTCCTTCTTGTCGGTCGACACTGCTCTTGTCGATCGACAAGGGTTTGTCGATATGCCTCCTTCGACATACATCCTGTTGATCGACACACTTTCTGTCGATCGACAGACTTGGTTCGACAACACCACATCGATCGACCCCCTGTCGATCGACACAATTCCTGTCGATCGACAGGAGTCGTCTCCTTCGCGGGTTCGCCGGAGCTGAACCTGCAAATCGCTATATCTCACGATTTTGCCAGCCGATTTCACATGCAATTGCATATTCAAGCTCCCCAGACCATGAGGAACACGAATATGGCCCTGAAACTCAGAAAATCAACGAAAAAGAATGACATGAACTACCTCGCCGGAGCTCTTCCGTTCACGGCGGCGGTTGAGGTTTTCCGGCGTCCAAATGCTCCGTTCTTGACGTGCGAATACTCCCTACGATATCAGGAACACGAATATAACGTTTAAACGTCAGAATTTGGCCGGAATAAAAAGATATGTGAATTTAAACTCAAAAATCGCCACTAGAACTCACCTCAACTTCAAACGGCGATAACTCTCTCGTTCCTTGTCCTCTCGGAACCCACGAGTACTCAAAACGAAGCTGGGAACGAGAGCTTTCAAATGGTAGTGGCCGCTCGGTCAGGTGTGGCCGGAGTTGGCCGGAATATTCGCCGGAAGCTGTCTGACGGGTTTGGGTGGAGGGGAAGGGTTTACACTCTCTCTCTCTCAAATATAATATATGGTGAAAAATGTTATAATGTATAGTTTCTTCTATTTATACTCCCTCCATAACTTATATCATAATACCTCATTTCATTAACACAATATCATAGATCAATCATAATCCATGATTAATTCCACCTTATAAAATAAAAATTCCAACATAAAACCTTATATCTCATTCTCCCACCATTAATATTTCAAGTTAGGTTTGATATCATCATCAAGATCTTAAGATAACCAAGCTCAATTACATGATTGACTTCTCCATCTTCAATTAATTTAAATTCGAAAGCTTCTCGGTAAAAGAAATTCCTTGAATTAAATCCAAACAACTATTACAAGGCTGAAAAATAACACGGAGTATTACATCCCCTCACCCTTATAAAAATTTTTGTCCCGAAAATTAAATTGCTTCGAAAAGCTCGGGGTATCTTTCCTTCATCTTATCTTCCAGCTCCCAGGTTGCTTCATCACTCCCATGGTGATTCCAAAGTACTTTTACGAGCGGAATTGATTTATTTCGGAGCGCTTGAATCTTTCTATCCATAATAGCCTCTGGCTTTTCTTCATACTGCAGGTTCGGATTAAGAATCACTTCTTCCTTACGGATCACGTGTTTCGGGTCGTGTACGTACTTTCTCAGTTGTGACACGTGAAACACACTATGAATATTACCCATGCTCGGGGGTAATGCTAATCTGTATGCTACTGGACCAATGCGCTCAAGAATTTCATATGGTCCCACATAGCGCGGTCTCAGTTTTCCTTTTACCCCGAATCGTATTATCCCTCTTGAAGGCGAAACTTTGAGGAAAACCTTATCCCCAACCTCAAAACTCAACTCTGCCCTCCTCGAGTCGGCATAGGACTTCTGCCTACTCTGCGATTCTCTGATTCTCTCTCGAATCTGCCGGACTATCTCAATCATTTCACTTACTGCTTCCGGTCCAACAATCTTTCGTTCTCCTACCTCATCCCAATATAGAGGCGAACGACACTTCCTTCCATATAGTGCCTCATAAGGAGCCATTCCGATGGTTGCTTGATAACTATTGTTATAAGCAAACTCGATCAAAGGCAAAATTGGCTCCCAACTGCCCCCTCGGTCTAACACCACGGTTTTCAACATGTCTTCGAGAGTTTGAATGGTCCTCTCAGACTGACCATCCGATTGAGGGTGAAACGCTGTGCTAAAATTCAAGCGTGTACCCAACTCCTGTTGTAAACTCCTCCAAAAATGAGATGTAAACTTCGCATCTCTGTCAGACGTGATTGACTTCGGCACTCCGTGCAGTCTGACTATCTCTCGAACATAAATTTGAGCTAACTTGTCTGATCCGTAATTTACCTTAATCGGTAAAAAGTGAGCACTTTTCGTTAGACGATCCACAATAACCCATATCACCGTATTCCCTTTCTGTGACCTTGGTAACCCTGTCACAAAATCCATGGTAATATGTTCCCATTTCCATTCAGGAATGTCTAACGGCTGTAATTTCTCATACGGCCTTTGATGTAAAGCCTTAACTTGCTGACATACCAAACATTTCTCTACGTTTTAAGGCTACATCCTTCTTCATACCATCCCACCAGTACTTGGTTTTCAGATCTTGGTACATCTTAGTACTTCCTGGGTGAGCGGTATACGGCGTTTCATGTGCTTCACTCAATATTTCATTCCTCAATTCCTCATTGCTTGGCACTAAGATTCGGTCTCTAAATAACAGTGCATTATCGGGTGCTTCCCGATACTCTCCTACTGGCTTAGTTCTCAATTTCTGCCGTAATTTCTCCAGTTCTACATCTTTTCTCTGTATCTCAACAATTCTCTCTCTCAGATCTGGCACTACTGATATGACTGTTAATTCGCATCTCTTCCTTTCAGAAGGCGAAACCACTTCGAGACTGAGTCTCTCAAATTCCCTAATCAATCTGTCTTCTCTTGTAAGCATACAGCCTAATTGTGCTTCTCCTTTCCTGCTCAAGGCATCTGCTACTAAATTAGCCTTGCCTGGGTGATAATTTATGGTTAAATCGTAGTCATTCACGAGCTCTAACCATCTTCTCTGCCTCATATTCAGATTCTTCTGCTCAAAGAAATACTTCAAGCTTTTATGGTCTGTGAATATGGCACACTTCACTCCGTAGAGGTAGTGCCTCCAGATCTTCAACGCATGAATCACTGCCGCTAATTCTAGATCATGAGTTGGATAATTCATCTCATGCGGCCTCAACTGTCTTGATGCATAAGCTATCACCTTTCCATCTTGCATCAAAACACAACCCAATCCATTCTTCGAAGCGTCGGTATAAACTTCAAAGTTCTTATCCGGTTCTGGCACTGCTAAAACTGGTGCTGTTGTCAGCAACTGTTTCAACTTCTGAAAACTTTCTTCACATTCCTGTGTCCATTCAAACTTGACATTCTTCTGTAGTAACTGGGTCATCGGCCTTGCAATTTTCGAGAAGCCCTCGATGAATCTTCTGTAATAACCAGCTAATCCCAGAAAACTATGAATTTCGTTCGGCGTAGTTGGTGACTTCCAGTCCATCACTGTCTGAATCTTGGCTGGATCTACCTTAATTCCGTCTGCTGAAACAATGTGTCCCAAGAATGTCACTTCTCTTAACCAGAACTCACACTTACTGAATTTAGCATACAACTTTTCCTCTTTCAGAGTCTGCAAAACTGTTCTCAAATGTTGTTCATGCTCTGTTTCACTCTTCGAGTATATCAAAATATCATCTATGAATACCAACACGAAGTTGTCCAAATACGGATGAAATACTCGATTCATCAGGTCCATAAATACTGCAGGAGCATTCGTGAGTCCAAACGGCATTACTACAAACTCGTAGTGACCGTATCTAGTTCTGAATGCTTTCTTTGGAATGTCCTCCTTCCGAATTCTCAACTGGTGGTACCCTGATCGAAGATCGATCTTAGAAAACACCATAGCTCCCATGAGCTGATCGAAAAGATCATCGATTCTCGGTAATGGGTATCGGTTCTTCAATGTTAACTTGTTCAGCTCTCTGTAGTCAATGCACATACGCATCGACCCATCCTTCTTCTTAACGAACAGAACCGGTGCACCCCATGGTTACACGCTTGGCCTGATATAACCCATGTCCAACAATTCTTGGAGTTGAACCTTCAGTTCTTGTAACTCTTTTGGGGCCATACGGTACGGCGCTTTAGAAATTAGTGCCGCACCCGGTTCCAGATCAATGGTGAACTCTACCTGCCTGTCTGGCGGCAATCCCATTAGTTCCTTAGGAAATACGTCTTCGAACTCTCTCACTATTGGAACATCCTGTACAGTCAGTTCATGCTTCTCTTCTCCTTCCAGATACACTAAGAATGCTTGATTTCCGACCTTACGCAACAACTTTGTTGCTTGAATCGCTGAAATCACGGGTACTCTCTGATTTTTCTTAACTCCGTGTACAAACGCCTCCTCATTCCCTAGCTGAGGAATGATCACTCTTCTCTCACGACACAAAATTGTCGCCTTGTTCTCTGACAGCCAATCCATTCCTAAGATTACATCTACGTCATGAATATCCAATACATTCAGTTCGGCTACTTGAATTTCATTCTCGTTCATCTTGATTCTCAAGTCTCGGCACACTAAAGTAGAAGTAGTTATTTCTCCTGAAGGTATTGCTACGTTCAAGTCCTGACTGTTCTTCTCTACTTTAAGTTCTAATGCCTCAACACATGCAGATGAAATGAATGTATGCGATGCTCCAGTATCGAATAATACCATAACAGGTATATCATTAATGCATCCCATACCTGCCAAATTACCATCATCTTGGTTTCCATCCAAAGCATACGTTCTGGCTCTCCTCGGCTGTTCATTTCCACCTTGTTGATTCCCTTCTGGATTCCTCGGCAGCGCCTGATTACCCTGCCGGCCTCCTCCTCGATTTCCAACATTAACTCTCCAAGGCTGGCGGTGACCCCTGATTGCTCTCAACTGTTGATTTCTGGGTCTTTGAAAATTCTGGCGGTTGCCTCCCTGGGCTGGCGGTGTAGAGCAGTTGCTAGCATAATGTCCTTGTCCTCCACAGTTAAAGCATCTACCCACATTCCCTTGACATCCTCCGGTGTGTTTTCTGCCACATCTTTGACAGTTTTGCGGCCCTGCTTGATCACGCCTCTGAAATTGTTGAGGGTTAGGGTTAAACCTTTGGAAGTTCTGCTGATTTGGCCTTCCTTGAAAATTCTGCTGTCTGCCCTGGTCATGGCGTTTCTGACTACCTTGACCCTGAATGAATTGCCTTGGCGGCTCCTCGAATTTCCTCTTCTGGTTTGATCCAGAAGCTTGCGCCTCATGCGCTCCCCATTCGGGCATTTCTTTCATAGTCTGAGATGCCTCAATATCCAAAGCGTGGCTCAGCAATTCTTGGTAACTCAAACCCTTCATGGTGGCCAACTGCGTACGAATGTCCTTACGCAATCCATCTCTGAACTTCTCAGCCATCTTCTGTGGCGTATCCACCAGATGTGGCGCCATTTGCAGAAGCTCACCAAACTTCGTATCATATTCCTCAACTGACAACTTTCCCTGCTCAAATAAAAAGAACTCAATTGTTCTCTCCCTCCGATACTGCTTAGGGACATACTTCTAGAAGAATGCCTCTTTGAATCTTTCCCAACTGATGTGATCCCTTTCTGCTGGTGCGATGGACTTAACATAAGTCTCCCACCATCTATCAGCCTTACCCTTGAGTTGGTAGGACATGCAATTTATTTTCTCCTCCTCGGAGCACCTCATGTGTTTGAATATTTTCTCAAGTTCTCTGATCCAATCCTCAGCGGCGGTAGGTCCTTCAGTACCCTCAAAGATCGGTGGGTGTTGTTTCCTGAACATCTCTACCCACATAACAGATGGAATTTCCGGTACATAACCTTGAGGTGGCGGAATTGGTCCCTGCTGTCCTGCAGTCTCTTCATCATCTGACAAGATTTCTAGCCCATCAAAATCTTGGTTTGCCGAGACTTCTTCCCAATGGGGTTCCTCAAAATTCTGCTGTGGAATAGCTCTTCCACGTCCCCGACCTCTTTGGCCTCTGCCCCTTCCTCTGCCTCGGCCTCTGCCTCGGCCTCTCCCTCGGCCTCGGCCTCTCCCTCTTCCTGGCTCAATAAATTCCATTACTCTATTCTGCAAAATAACATTAATTCACCAATTCCAAATTAATTTCACCGTATAACATCCATCTTGTCAACAATCTCTTAACACCCATTCATTACTCACTCAAAGCTTTTAAATATTCCACTCATCTCATCCATAATCAAAAGAGGTTCCAAAATATAATCATAAATCTTCCAACAAAATTATCATAATAAGGGTCAACAATACAACTACAAAGTGTTCAATGACAGGAAAAAGTTCAATACAGAATACAAGTAACTAAACAACAAAGTCGTCAAATCTGTCAATCAGATCCCTCAGATCCCTTAGACGGATCCTCCTCCTCCTCATCATCCTTGGCCTCCATCGCTCCCTCTCCTCCATCTGGAGCATCCGTCCTCCTGCCCCGACTGCCATCGGTATCACTGGACAAGCAGATCGGTGCCTGTCTCGTCCCATAACCGTGAATGGTCCCATATCCGCCAAACATGTCCTCCTGTCCACTAGGTGTCGGCCTGGGCCACATCTCTGCACTATCCTGACCTGAATCCTGGGCTGGCACGGCATGACTGGGTCCTCCCACATCCCACTGTGACTGCGGATACGATGGAACTGGTGGTCTGTGATCTCCTGTAGACATCGTCGGGTCCTGATACTGAGTAGGTGACTGTACCGTAGTCATGGACATGCTGCCTAGTGCATATGGATCATAAATCCCTCCCTGCGGATATCCGGGTGGAAATGGCATGTATGCCGCTGTCGGAGTACTAGGCACATGTCGCACTCTTCGTCTCGACGTAGGAGCATGAACCGGTGCAATCTGAACACTAGCTGGCGCTGGTAGCGAAGCTGGAGTGTACTCAGGTGACGAGGCCCTGGTCCGAGATACCTCTGTACCTCTAGAAGATGCTGGCGAAGGGTTCCCCTCTGCAACTACCCTTTGAAGCAAATCCCCCATAAAACGTTCATAACTCCTCGCGGTACCTGTCTCGCTATCAGAATGCCACCTAACCAAAGATACTAACCATCTAGTCCATCTTTCCGGCATGAGGTTCATGGTTAACTCCATCGCCTCTCTATCTGTCACTCACCGATGGCGTACTCTTTTCCATAATTCCAAATACTCCACTAAAGCTCCTGCGAGGTTATCCTCAGTGAAAGGAAGTCGCTCTCGGAAACGTCTCACTAATCGATCATGTGATGCCATCTGTCACCAAAACATATAATAAACAGTTAGTACGAGGTCATATATAATAATTACACCACACCCAACTGAGGTTCCCTCGGATCCTCACACATCATACTGACTCATTTTGAGTCTATACATTCAGCAACCACTGTGTACATTTTGTACGCTCACATACTCACTTGTAGTTTCTACAAGTCAACCAACTCTCACAACCCATTTAACCAACAATTCAGGAAATTTTCAATTTCCACATCAAATCAAATCAATGCCTTTTAAGGCCCACAATTATTCAGTTCAGTTCATTCAGGTTATCCTTCCGTTCAATAATAGATTATACCACCTTATAGCTCATTACTCTCTAATGCATCTGTAGCCATTATATTGAGGTCTGATTACTTGCAATTTACTCAAATATCAAATCAGTACTTTCATAATTAAACCACATTTTCCAGGTGGTCACCTCACCGGTGCCAAAACACAAATTTTTTTACATATAACATCAAAACTCCTCAAACATCACGTTCTCAATTTTCCAAAATCACAACTTCCCTACCATTTTCATCAACAACAGAATTAGCATTCTTACTAAATCATAAAATTCAACCTTCTCAAATCAAACCATCCTTTTCACTCCATAATGAATTTGTTTTCTTTTCAAATCTCAATTACTTTCAAAGAACTCATACGGTTTCAAATCATTCAAATCATGTTGAAATTGCAAGTAGGGAAACTTTTAAACTTTAGAAACTTAAAAACTTTAAAAACTTGGAAACATACCTCGGGTAGCGCAGGATGGAGTAGGGTGTAAGCATGGGCGATCACTTCTCACGGATTTTCAAAACATTCTACAACTCGAAGTTTTAAAATATTAAAAAATCATTTTAAAACTTGAAAACTCAGCTCTGATACCACCTATGTAACGCCTCCATCTGACCTTCCCAATATGAGGCCACGTTACATTGATGTTTCAGGTTTTGATGAGTACTCATGATATTCAAATAAGGAAAAGACTTGAATTTAAATAAAAGATAATTAAACGTTAAAGATAAGTACTTCGAGTCAAAATAAACAAAACGGAAATTCAGTTGTCTTAACATCCAAAAGTAGGAAGGGTTTAGTCAGAGAGCGGTGCAACGGTGTGTGTAGCGTGATGGTGACATGTATATGAAGATACATGTCACAGGATCTTTAATCTTTACAAAAACTCTACACTTCTCCAGCTTACACCCCGCTACCTCCATCCCAGCTGCTAACCTGCACGTTTTAGAAATAACGCGAGGGCTGAGTACTTTCGTACCCAGTGAGAAACATGCCAAAAACATACATTATATAAGAAACATGCTATGCAACTCACACAGCTAAACACGGGGTTTTGTTGAAAAGAACCGTGTTAGCCAAAACATTTTATTTCACACGTGCTATTTTAGATATTATCATATCTGTTTCAGGGTTGTAACTGGAAGTTGGCCGGCTTCCAAGTTACGATGATCAGTTAGGAATGAATAAACACTCAACCTACTGTAATCTAGAGTGCACTAGTCTCAGAAATCCTTGTTGAGACCCGATCGCTTATAATTCCACAATTAAATCTCCATAATCATTCTCCTTTACCAATCCACATTCATATATAACAAATTCCACCTTATATCTTCCAATTCCCATCATATGGAGTCGCTACGCCATATGTACTAATTGAGTTCTAGCGCAGTTATGAGAACCTGGTTCCAAACTCATTAGTTATTCTCTCTTGTCATTGGGAAACGACAGAGGACAGATAATGATAACACAAAACAAGCATAGCATTTTAATTTTAAAGCAAAACATTTTACACACTTTAAAAAGAAAACACACATTTTGTTTTATAGTTGAAATAGTTTCCCACCTCGTTCTTGACTTTTAATTAGATGCTTCCTGAAGATTGAGCTTAACGGTCCTTGCTTTCAGATTCCTACAATCAAATGGGGTTTATACGTTAGTACGATATATCTAGGATAATGCATCTTAATCGTAAACAAATAGGACTCGAAAGAACTAGGATAGAATGACAACTTATAACAATTCAGGCCTCTGTGTCGACCGACAGGGATCTGTGTCGGTCGACACAGTCCTTGTCGACTTGACTCTGTCGACATGCCCTAGTCGACACGACCTTATCGACCGACATATCTTTTGTCGACAAAGCTTGTGTCGCTCACCCCTGTCGATCGACATAATCTCTGTCGATCGACAGGATCGGCTCGACATGCCTTCCTTCTTGTCGGTCGACACTGCTCTTGTCGATCGACAAGGGTTTGTCGATATGCCTCCTTCGACATACATCCTGTCGATCGACACACTTTCTGTCGATCGACAGACTTGGTTCGACAACACCACATCGATCGACCCCCTGTCGATCGACACAATTCCTGTCGATCGACAGGAGTCGTCTCCTTCGCGGGTTCGCCGGAGCTGAACCTGCAAATCGCTATATCTCACGATTTTGCCGGCCGATTTCACATGCAATTGCATATTCAAGCTCCCCAGACCATGAGGAACACGAATATGGCCCTGAAACTCAGAAAATCAACGAAAAAGAATGACATGAACTACCTCGCCGGAGCTCTTCCGTTCACGGCGGCGGTTGAGGTTTTCCGGCGTCCAAATGCTCCGTTCTTGACGTGCGAATACTCCCTACGATATCAGGAACACGAATATAACGTTTAAACGTCGGAATTTGGCCGGAATAAAAAGATATGTGAATTTAAACTCAAAAATCGCCACTAGAACTCACCTCAACTTCAAACGGCGATAACTCTCTCGTTCCTTGTCCTCTCGGAACCCACGAGTACTCAAAACGAAGCTGGGAACGAGAGCTTTCAAATGGTAGTGGCCGCTCGGTCAGGTATGGCCGGAGTTGGCCGGAATATTCGCCGGAAGCTGTCTGACGGGTTTGGGTGGAGGGGAAGGGTTTACACTCTCTCTCTCTCAAATATAATATATGGTGGAAAATGTTATAATGTATAGTTTCTTCTATTTATACTCCCTCCATAACTTATATCATAATACCTCATTTCATTAACACAATATCATAGATCAATCATAATCCATGATTAATTCCACCTTATAAAATAAAAATTCCAACATAAAACCTTATATCTCATTCTCCCACCATTAATATTTCAAGTTAGGTTTGATATCATCATCAAGATCTTAAGATAACCAAGCTCAATTACATGATTGACTTCTCCATCTTCAATTAATTTAAATTCGAAAGCTTCTCGGTAAAAGAAATTCCTTGAATTAAATCCAAACAACTATTACAAGGCTGAAAAATAACACGGAGTATTACAACAAGTGTGCTGAATTGAGCCCAGGAGCCGACTAGGGTTTTACAACCCTAGGTCTATAAATAGACCTCTCACTCTTTGAAACCCTAGCCACTTCATAACACAATTTGAAAAACCCTAGATCTAAGAGAGTGAGAGAGAGGCGCCGACTTCAGAGGGAGAGAGGAGGAGAATTTCGATTCTGGTCCTGCTCAAGCCACAGTTCTATGGAGTCCTCACCAGTAGTAGATCTGATCAGCGCCGGGATACAGATCTGAAGATCTAATCTGGAGAACAGATTCTTTTCTTTGTTCTTTCTTGTTTTTCGAATTTGTTTGGAATTAGGGTTGCTAATTTATGTTTCCGCAGACAAATTCGTATTGCGTGGTTGAATTGGATTTTGGAATTCAAACGCAAAAGATCGGTACAGACACTACGGAGTTTCGGTAAATCTCTCAATCCACAATTCTTCGTATTAAATTCATAGGAGCATGCTAGGGTTTTGTGAATTTAATTATGGGCAATATCCATAGATCGATCCGGTTCAGTTTGGTTTTGGTGATTCGGTTCGCGTAAAAACCCTACAATTGGTATCAGAGCCAGGTTTGTGATTTATGGCTCTGTTGTTCATAATTAAATTCGATAATATGCATGTATGAATTTATTATTGTGGATGTTGGTTTTTGTTCCTCGTGGCAACCCGTTGATTCAGCCCGCGGTGATTTATCCGTTTAGGCCTGAATTGTTTTGTAAAATCTCGAGAAAATTTGTGATTAGAATAGATTTAAAATTGTAATAGAATAGTTTCTGTAATTTTCAAATTTATGTAATTGAACGGGTCGAGGACGAAGAACGAAGATGGAGCCGACGAAGGGCGGTGCACGGCGGCGGCAGGCGGCCGTGCGCTTGCAACCGCGGGCGACGGCGGTGCAGGGCCGCGCACGGCGCGGGCGACGACGCACGGGGGCGCGCATCGCGGGCGGCCGGGCGGCAGGCGTGGCACGGCGAGCGCGCACCCGAGCCTGCTGGGCGAGCGTGCGCAGCGGCGCTGGGCCGGCGGCAGCTCCGGTCGTCGTCGGCTGCTGCTGTCCCGTTGCGGTGGCTTGTGTTTTTGGTGGTTTGTGCAATCCTGTGTAAACCCTAGGTTTGCATTAGGGTTAGAGCAAATCATCAGATCACAAAGGCCTAAAAATCCAAAATATTTGGTGTATCAAGATTTGGAGGCCCTTGAAGATTTGAGAAGATTTGAATTTATCCATTAAATTCAAAATTCAAATTGTAATAGATAGATTTTATTTTCTATTTATTTTGGGGCCACGAGGAATTTTTGTTTGCCTTAATTGTCCTCGTATGATATGTGATTTATTTATATGCGCTATTAAGCATGTGTAGATAATAGGAAAAGCATGTTTTACTGCTTTTATTATTTACAGTTTTCCAAGCATGCTTATGTGATTAATTTCTTTTGTTGGATTATATTTTGGGAATTTTTGGGCTTGTTTAATTACATGCAAAAATTTGGAAAATATAATGACAAAAAAAAATTATGTGTGCGCATAAAGAAACCTTTTAAAAGAAAAATACTAAGCAGATTTTTAATTAAAATCAATAGACCTCCACAAAGCGGTCCTAGGCTGTAAGTGTATCTCTTGTTCTAGTAAACGTCTACGAGTGTAGCTTGCTAGTTCCCGGAGGTGCATGGGTACGGTTGTTGGGATTTCTAGACAAACAATTTAAATCATGTGAATAGTGGGAGGGCTTTGCGTAAACGTCTACGAGTGTAGCTTGCGTAGACCTCTTTCACAAGTATTCTAGGATTGATTTTAATTAAAGATAACAAAAGCTTTGAGGGCTGTGCGGTATGGTTACGTGCCATGCTAAACTGTCTCTTTTGGCTGGAGTTAAATTTGTGGTTAATTGCTTAGAAGCATCTTAGAATATAATGCAAGAATTGCATCCCTGTTCTTGAGAGATGGCTTGGTCTAAGGTTTTCACTAATTATTAATTTCTAGTGTCAAAAGCATCCTGACATGGTAGTGAAATTAAATGGATTGGGGCTTAAAACCCGCAGTTCTGGTTGAGGGTGACATCGTAAACGTCTACGAGTGTAGCTTGCGGTGGGAACTCTTGGGCAATTAGTGGAAAACATTTGTATTTGATTTATTAAAAGGTTTTCAATGCATTTGTTTTCGAAGTTCAACATGTATGTTCTTATTTAAGATTCTTTATTGTTTCAGATATGTCTAAGTCTACTGTCGATCATATACTTGCTCTCAATCCTCTTACTGGTCCAAACTCCCATGAGTGGAGATATTGCATTGAGTATATTCTCCTGACTAAACAACACATGTTTGTTCTCACTATGATGCCACTTGCCCCACGTTACCATAAAGTATCTAGACGTGAGAAGGAGTTCTATGACAGTTGGGTGGCTTCTGAGGATTTTACTTACAAGTTAATCTCAGATAACCTTTCTAGAGAACTTAAGCTCAAGTACATGGGCTATTGTAGCTCTGTAGGAATCTGGATGGACTTGGTGCGTACGTATGGTGAAGTGGAACGAACTGTCAACTGTGATCTCGTTAGAGACCTTGTCTGTAAGAGAATGGTTGAGGGCAGTTCGGTGACACTGCATGTGATGATCATGGATAACACCATGAAACGATTCACACGTGGAGGTGGAAATATTAGCGATCGGGCCAAGATCGATATAATCCTGAACTCCTTACCAATTTCATTCTATGACTTTAAGAAGGATGTAGCTAAGAGAAGTGAGTACTCTTTCAAGGAGTTGCTTACTGATCTCATAGCAGGACAGTCCTTTGTACCTTCATGGGAGTCTGAGTTATCAGATCTTGAGCACAGCTTGGGCACATTGAAAGATGTGGTTCATACTGTGTGCAAGAATATGATTGATCGCAGATCACGTGAGAGGAGGTCAAATGAAATGAAGGTGGTTGGTGTCAATTCAAGTGAGAAGGCATGCGGAAGCAAGACAAGGTACGTCATTTGCATTTATAACGGAAACATGTTTAACATCGGTTTCTACTCATTCGTGGGTAGTGGATACTGGAGCTACTGATCATGTTTGTTACATTTTGCAGGGGTTCACACCGAGGAGGGTGCTGAAGAATGACGAGGTTACCATCTCAATGTGGAACGCAGCACAAGTGAGTGCAGCTGCCATTGGAGATTTCACCTTGTACTTTGATGATTCCGTTTTAACATTGAGAGATATTTTGTATGTGCCGGATTTTCGGCGGAACCTTATTTTAGTTTCCAAACTTTATGTTGATGGATATTCTGTTATTTTTGATAGTGGTGTTTCTATCATTGGTAATAACGGTGTTATCTGTCGTGGAATGCTGAATAATTCTCTCTATGTTGTTAACTGTAATCATAAGTCTTCCGCAAGTATTGCATGTAATTCATCCGTAATTGATAATCCTAGGAAGAGAAAACTTACTTCTTCTGATGAGGATCTTACATATCTCTGGCACTTGAGACTGGGTCACATAAGCTTGAAGCGGATTCAAAGACTTGCAGATGATGGTACATTGGACTTAGTCCGGGTTGTACCTTATCAAGTCTGCGAATCCTGCATCGAGGGCAAGATGTCAACTAGGCCTTTCAAGGCTAGTCAGTCTCGAGCAGAGGATGTGTTGGAGTTGATCCATTCTGACTTGTGTGGACCGATGTCCACGCAGGCTCGTGGAGGGTACGAGTACTTCGTCACTTTCATTGACGATTACTCAAGGTACGGATATGTTTACCTGCTTCGCTACAAGTATGAGTGCTTTGAGAAATTCAAAGAGTTCAAGGCTGAAGTAGAAAAGAAGGTCGGGAAAACTATCAAGTCGCTGCGATCTGACCGCGGTGGCGAATACCTCGGTAACGAGTTCCTGCAGTATTTGTCAGAAAATGGGATTACATCCCAATGGACTGCACCGGGTACTCCCCAACAAAACGGTGTAGCTGAAAGAAGAAATAGGACTCTTCTAGAGATGGTAAGATCAATGATGAGTTATGCAAACTTACCAATTTCGTTTTGGGGCTACGCATTGGAAACAACAGCTTACGTGCTTAATGTGGTGCCTTCTAAATCAGTTCCTAAGACGCCTGCTGAACTCTTCCTTGGTCGCAAACCTAGTTTGTGCAAGTTTAGAGTATGGGGCTGTCCGGCACACGTACTGTCAAAGGAACCTGATAAGTTAGAAAGCAGGTCAAAAGTAATGCTGTTCATAGGGTATCCCAGGCAAACGAAAGGTGGTTACTTTTACTGTCCTGAGAGTCAAAGAGTCGTTGTTAGCACCAACGCTAGATTCTTGGAGGACGAGTATGTGAGTAACCAAAGGTCAAGGAGTGATATCGTTCATCAAGAAATTGAGAACGAGAATGCAATTCCAAGGGAAGGGGAACGTGTAGATGTGGGTGCACCTGTGAGAGGTACAACACCATAGACACGTTCTTCAGTGCAAGGTGCAGGACCACAAGTCACTGCACCTACTACTGACACGGCACCGATGCCTTGTCGCAGTGGGAGAGTTATTTTCCAACCGGAAAGGTACATGTTCGTGGGTGAGTCTTCGGACTTGAGCCCGAAAGACGGACCTGAGGACTCTGACCCACTGACTTACGAGGTGGCAGTGCAGGACAAGGATGTTTCCAAATGGCAAGTCGCCATGGATTCTGAGATAGAATCCATAACTGTTATGGATGTATACCAGAAAACTGATTTGCCGGATGGCTTTAGGGCCATAGGGTGCAAATGGGTATACAAACGAAAGAAAGAGGCGGATGGAAAGATCACGACTTTCAAGGCCAGGCTGGTGGCAAAGGGTTATAGTCAGAAAGAGGGCATTGACTATGACAAAACCTTTTTACCCGTAGCCATGCTCAAATCCATCCGGATACTCCTTGCCATAGCTGCGCATATGGACCTCAAAATCTGGCAGATGGATGTCAAAACCGCTTTTCTAAATGGTTACCTTGAAGAAGGTAGGGACATCTATATGCAGCAACCCGAGGGTCACATGCGCAAGGGTGAAGAACATCTTGTCTGGAAGCTTAAGAAGTCCTTGTATGGACTTAAGCAAGCTTCAAGGTCATGGAACTTACGTTTCAACGATGTGATTAAATCCTATGGATTTGCACAGTTGGAAAACGAAAGTTGTGTTTACCGACTTTGTGTCAGTGGGAGCGTGGTCTTCCTTGCACTATACGTTGATGACATACTCCTATTTGGAAACAACGAGGGAGTGATGTCCGAAATCAAGGTTTGGTTATCCGAACAGTTCCAAATGAAGGATCTGGGTGAAGCTGGCTACATTCTTGAGATTAAGGTCTTACGAGATCGTAAAAGAAGAATGTTGAGTTTATCCCAGGCATCCTATGTGGATACTGTGATAGCCCGGTTCAGCATGCAACTCGCCAAGAAAGGCTTGCTACCTTTCCGACATGGCATTCGTCTTTCTAGTGGGCAGTGTCCTCAGACACAGCGGGAGAAAGACGAGATGAGTCTTGTACCATATGCTTCGGCTGTGGGTAGTCTCATGTATGCAATGCTGTGTACCAGGCCAGATATCTGTTATGCCGTTGGCATGGTAGCTAGATATCAGTCTAACCCTGGACAGGCGCACTGGACTGCTGTAAAGCATATCCTCAAGTATTTGAAAAGAACTAGGAATTTCTGCCTAGTTTATCAAAGTGAGGATTTGTTCCCTGTGGGTTATACGGACTCGGATTTCCAAGGGGACCAGGATGAGAAGAAATCGACCTCAGGTTATGTGTTTACCCTGGGAGGTGGAGCTGTATCTTGGAGGAGCTCAAAGCAGAAATGCATTGCTGACTCCACCATGGAGGCGAAATATGTCGCCGCCTCCGACGCCTCGAAAGAGAGGGTGTGGCTCCGGAACTACCTTTTAGAGTTGGGCGTGATCCCGAGTTTGCCAAGGAGCATCATAATTTATTGTGATAACTCTGGTGCAGTGGCAAACTCAAAGGAACCGCGGTCTCACAGGGCAAGCAAACACATAGAGAGAAAGTACCATATCATACGAGAAATCATATCGAGGGGCGATGTGCTGATTCAGAAGATTGACACTGCTGACAATCTTGCTGATCCGTTTACAAAGAGCTTGCCGTAGAAAGTTTACGAAAGACATATTCGTGAGCTGGGTCTGAGGTGGATGCCGACCACTGATAGTGGTTAAAGACAGCAGACTAGATAGACGGACTGTATACTCTGTAATAGCTTAGTTATGCTTTGAGTATAAGTGGGAGATTGATGGGTTTTGTATACCGAAAGCATTTATTACAATGTGTATACAACGGTTTATTTCTCCTATCTGTTAACAATCGTACATGGATGAACAATGGTATCCTCTTGTCTCACCGATAGGGACAATCATACGGCGTGTTGTAGATCGCAGAAGACAGTATGATCACTTGACCTAGTGAGACATAAACATAATCACAACCGAGACAGCGTATGAGGATACGTATGTCCGGATGGCTGCGGCATTGTCGGAATAAGTAGTCTGTCTTGGTTACTTGACATGCTGATATGCAGAGGTGGCATATTGATGGACCGCAGTGAGATATATTCATCTGTCTGACATCAGCGAATAAAAGATCTCGTTATATTGATTGAGTCCAAACCCTAACGAAGGTTCAGGGGTTTGCACGGGTTGACTGTTGCTTTGACTTGCCATGGTGGAGAGCCAATACAGCGCGCTCGTATATCCGCATCTTGGGTAACAGCAGTTCGTGTAGTACCGCCTGAGAGTGAACTTAGGTAACCATATCCGAGTAATAGGATGGGGACATTCCCTGAGGAGCTCAATAACATTCATCGTGCCAAAGTCCTGCAGGCTGATTAAGTTCAGGCACGAGTGATAAGGCTTGAGTGGTACTACTAAGGAATAATAAGATATTAATTAATTGTAGTTAGTGCTTGTCAGAGGATCCGATTAATTAATGAATGTCCGGTAACCTTAAATATGGGGATTCTCATTTAATGCAACCCGTTCTCACAACGTGGTAATAAAGGGGTAGGTCAGTATTAATTCTGTGGTGAAAAAGAATTAATATTAATTAATTAATTGTGTCCTGGATTGTGGACATGGGAATTAATTAATTTATAGGCCCACTTTATTATTTGCATTAGGTCCCAGGTCTGGCCCAACAAGTGTGCTGAATTGAGCCCAGGAGCCCACTAGGGTTTTACAACCCTAGGTCTATATATAGACCTCTCACTCTCTGAAACCCTAGCCACTTCATAACACAATTTGAAAAACCCTAGATCTAAGAGAGTGAGAGAGAGGCGCCGACTTCAGAGGGAGAGAGGAGGAGAATTTCGATTCTGGTCCTGCTCAAGCCACAGTTCTACGGAGTCCTCACTAGTAGTAGATCTGATCAGCGCCGGGACTTAGATCTGAAGATCTAATCTGGAGAACAGATTCTTTTCTTTGTTCTTTCTTGTTTTTCGAATTTGTTTGGAATTAGGGTTGCTAATTTATGTTTCCGCAGACAAATTTGTATTGCGTGGTTGAATTGGATTTTGGATTTCAAACGCAAAAGATCGGTACAGACACTACGGAGTTTCGGTCAATCTCTCGATCCACAATTCTTCGTATTAAATTCATAGGAGCATGCTAGGATTTTGTGAATTTAATTATGGACAATATCCATAGATCGATCCGGTTCAGTTTGGTTTTGGTGATTCGGTTCGCGTAAAAACCCTACACATACTTCGAGATCCGATCGCATTCAATCATTCACTTTCTCACAGACTTACGATCCCATCACTTCCACCAAACTTACATACCAAGGTATCAAACCTTCACGATTAATAAGAGTAGTGCATGTACTAACATTACATGGTTCTTGTCTTATCAATAACTCTCTGTTATTAGCTTTCAACAGAGGACATATATAATAGCACAAAAACATGCATAGCAGTTCTCATTTTAAAACAAAGCGGTTTACACGTTTTGGAAATAAAACACACGTTTATTTTTATACTGAAATAGTTTCCCACCTCGTTCTCGGCTTTTAGTATAGATGCTTCCTGCTAGAATGAGCTCAACTATCCTTGCTTTCAAATTCCTACAATCAAATAGGGTATTTGAGTCAGTGCGATAGATCTAGGACATTAAACTTTATCGTAAATAAACAAGACTCGAAAAGAATTAGGATTGAATAACTGTCAGAACATTCCAAGCCTCTGTGTCGATCGACAGAGATCTGTGTCAATTGACACAGTCCTGAGTCGACACAGGTAAGTTGAGTTGACACAACTCTGTCGACTTGACTTATGTCGATCGACACCATCTTGTGTCGGTCGACACACCAATTCCGACCAGTTATGTCGATTACTTTGTGTCGGTCGACACACTTTGTGTCGATCGACACAAGTGTGTCGTCACACCTGTCGACTTGCCCTCTTGTCGATCGACACGATTTGTGTCGATCGACATGCACGGTCGATCTCCTCACTTCGGCCGAGCCCTGTGTCGGTCGACACACTCCTGTGTCGATCGACACAGGTTGTCTTCCTCGCGAGTTCGCCGGAGACAAACCTGCAACTCGCCGTTTCTCGCCCCTCACAGCCCCGATTACACATGCAATTATGTATTTGGACTCCCTAGACTACGGGGAACAAGAATATGGCCACAAAACTCGTAAATACAACGAAAAACGAGGACAAGAACTACCTCGCCGGAACTCCTCCACACGCGGCGGCGGTCGCGATTTCCGGTGGCCAAAGCTCACTTTTAGATCGTCCGAACACTCCTTACACGATGGTGAACACTTCTACATCGTCAAAACATGGATTCGAGCTCGATTAATCAAGATTCAATAAGCGAATGAAGGGAAGCTCGAAGAGCTTACGGGTGAGCTTACGCTTACTCTCAGCCTCTTTGATATTGATGTGAGGTGGATCCAGAAAAGAAGAGGTTCTAGTTATAATCCAGAAATGATTCGTGTATATATTTCACAGAAACGTGTAATTAAATCCAAATTCTAACTTGAATAAGCACCTTACCTTCTCTCTAAGTTTTCTCCGTCCACACTCAACCTCACGATCGCTGCTTTATGTCAATACGAAGCCCAAAGAACGAGCTACACAATGGTGGTGGTGGCTCGTCGAATGGTGGTCGGAGGCGGCCGAAATCTTGCCGGAAAGTTGACGGGAAAAATGGGTTGAAGGGTGGGGAGTCTCTCTCTCTCTCTTTCTAGGTTATAACATATGGTGAAAAAGATTATACTATGATTCCTTCCCCTATTTATACTCTCAACATATAATATCATATAGTATGATTAATATATACTTTAACATATACCTATATCCTAGATTCCATATAATTTCCCATGTACATCACAATTAAATCTTATTATTTCCAAGATTTCTCCTTTCCTCAATATACATGATAAATCATATCATTTTCTCAATTCAATAATAATACCAATCTCATTATTTCAAATGCTTCCTTAATTAAGAATGAGTAATATAAATGCTCTTAATTTAATAAAATTCTCTTTATTGACTCCGAATAAATAATACATGGTCAGTTTGGACACGGGGTGTTACATCCCCTCACCCTTATAAAATTTTCGTCCCGAAAATTAAAAAGCTTCGAAAAGCTCGGGATACTTCTCCTTCATTTTGTCTTCCAGCTCCCATGTTGCTTCTTCGTTCCCATGGTGGTTCCAAAGCACCTTAACGAGCGGTATGGACTTATTTCTGAGCTCTTGATTCTTGCGGTCTTAGATAGTTTCTGGCCGCTCTTCATACTGCAGATCTGGGCTCAAAATGACCTCCTCCTGGCGTATCACATGTTTAGGATCATAGACATACTTTCTCAGTTGAGACACGTGAAACACATTGTGGATATTACTCATGCTCGGGGGTAGAGCTAATCTGTATGCTACTGGACCAATACGCTTTAGAATCTCATACGGTCCCACATAGCGCGGTCTCAGTTTTCCTTTCACCCCGAAGCGTATTATTCCTTTGGAAGGTGAAACTTTTATGAACACCTTGTCCCCCACTTCAAAACATAATTCAGCCCTCCTCGAGTCGGCATAGGACTTCTGCCTACTCTGCGCTTCCTTAATTCTCTCTCTGATCTGCCGGACTATCTCGATCATTTCGCTTACCGTGTCCGATCCAATAACCTTCCGTTCTCCTACCTCATCCCAGTATAGAGGCGAACGACACTTCCTCCCATACAAGGCCTCGTAAGGAGCCATTCCGATTGTTGCCTGGTAACTATTATTGTAGGCAAACTCAATCAAAGGAAAAATTGGCTCCCAACTGCTTCCTCGGTCTAAGACCACTGTCCTCAGCATGTCCTCGAGAGTCTGGATGGTTCGTTCGGATTGACCATCTGACTGAGGGTGAAACGCCGTGCTGAAATTCAGGCGGGTCCCCAATTCTTGCTGTAGACTCATCTAAAATCGAGATGTGAATTTTGCATCTCTGTCAGACGTAATAGATTTTGGCACTCCATGCAGTCTGACTATTTCTCGGACGTAAATCTGGGCTAACTTATCTGACCCATAGTTTGCTTTTATCGGCAGGAAATGAGCACTCTTCGTCAGACGATCCACTACGACCCATATCACCGTGTTCCCTTTTTGTGACCTTGGTAACCCTGTTACAAAATCCATGGTGATATGTTCCCATTTCCACTCAGGGATGTCTAACGGTTGTAACTTTCCATACGGCCGTTGATGTAACGCCTTAACTTGTTGACACACTAGGCATTTTTCCACGTATAAGGCTACATCCTTTTTCATACCGTCCCACCAGTACTTGGTTTTCAGGTCTTGGTACATTTTAGTACTTCCTGGGTGTGCAGTATACAACGTGTCATGAGCCTCGCTCACAATTTCATTTCTCAACTCTTCGCTGTTTGGCACCAAAATCCTGTCTCGGAACATCAATGTACTGTCAGGTGCTTCCCGGTATTCTTCCACTGGCTTAGCCTTCAGTTTTTGACGCAATCTCTCAATCTCTGCGTCTTCCTTCTGTGCCTCAAGAATTCTTTTCCTCAAATCCGGTACTACTGTCAAAACTGTCAAATCACATCTCTTCCTCTCCAAGGGTGATATTACTTCCAGGTTGAGTCTTTCAAACTCTCTGATTAACTTGGTTTCTCTCGTAAGCATGCAGCCTAGCTGTGCTTCTCCTTTCCGACTCAAGGCATCTGCCACTGAATTGGCTTTGCCTGGGTGATAATTGATAGTTAGATCGTAATCATTCACGAGTTCTAACCATCTCCTCTGCCTCATATTCAAATTCTTTTGTTCGAAGAAGTACTTCAAACTTTTGTGATCTATGAATATGGCACACTTCACTCCATAAAGATAGTGTCTCTAGATTTTCAATGCGTGGATTACGGCTGCTAACTCCAAATCGTGAGTCGGGTAATTCATCTCATGCGGCCTTAACTGTCTTGATGCGTAAGCTATCACCTTACCGTCCTGCATCAATACACAACCTAACCCATTCTTCGAGGCGTTAGTGTAAACCTCAAAGTTCTTATCTGCCTCTGGCACTGCTAAAATTGGCGCAGTTGTTAGTAGTTGTTTCAGCTTTTGAAAGCTCTCCTCACATTCCTCAGACCAAACAAATTTCATGCCTTTCTGCAATAATTGAGTCATCGGTCTCGCAATCTTTGATAAGCCCTCAATGAATCTCCGGTAATAACCTGCTAGACCCAGAGAACTGCAAATCTCATTCGGCGTAGTTGGTGATTTCCAGTCCGTCACTGTCTGGATCTTGGCTGGATCTACCTTGATTCCATCAGCCGACACGATGTAACCCAGAAACGTCACTTCCCTCAACCAGAACTCACACATGCTGAATTTGGCATACAACTTTTCCTCCCTCAAGGTTTGCAACACAGTTCTTAAATGTTGCTCATGCTCCACTTCACTCCTTGAGTATATCAGGATGTCATCGATGAATACCAGTACAAAGTCATCGAGATATGGATGGAATACTCGATTCATCAAATCCATGAACACAGCCGGAGCATTTTTCAATCCAAACGGCATTACTACAAATTCATAATGACCGTATCTAGTCCTAAATGCTGTCTTCGGAATATCCTCCTTCCGAATCCTCAGCTGATGGTACCCTGATCGGAGATCGATCTTAGAGAACACCTTTGCTCCACTAAGCTGATCGAAAAGGTCATCTATTCTCGGTAACGGATATCTGTTCTTTAATGTCACTTTGTTCAGCTCTCGGTAATCAATGCACATACGCATTGACCCATCCTTCTTCTTCACAAATAAAATCGGTGCACCCCATGGTGACACACTGGGATGAATATAGCCCATATCCAACAGTTCTTGAAGTTGAACCTTTAGTTCTTGCAATTTCTTCGGAGCCATGCGGTACGGCGCTTTAGAAATCGGTGCCGCACCCGGTTCCAAGTCAATGGTGAACTCCACCTGTCTGTCCGGTGGTAATCCTGAAAGTTCCTTTGGAAACACATCCTCGAATTCTCTTACAATCGGTACATCTTGCACCGTTAGTTCAGGTTTCTCTTCTCCTTCTAAATAAACCAGGAAGGCTTGATTCTCTGCTTTACGCATCAACTTCGTTGCTTGAATTGCTGAGATTACTGGCACTCTCTGTCTCCTCTGAAATCCATGCACGAATGTTTCCTCATTCCCTTGTTGCGGAATGATCACTCGTCTCTCGCAACATAAGATCGTTGCCTTATTTCCTGACAACAAATCCATTCCTAGGATTATATCTACATCATGGATATCTAGCACATTCAGTTCTGCTACTTGAATATCATTTTCATCAAGCTTGATTCTTAAGTCTCGGCATACTAAGGTAGAAATAGTGGTTTCTCCTGAAGGTATTGCTACGTTCAATTCATGACTATTCTTCTCTACCTTAAGTTTCAAAGCCTCAACACATGCTGATGATATGAATGTATGTGATGCTCCCGTATCAAATAATACCATAACATGTATATCATTAACGCATCCCATACCTGCTAGACTGCCATCGTCTTGATTACCATCCAGTGCATTGGCTCGTGCTCTCCTCTGCTGTCCATCACCTCCCTGTTGGTTGCCCTCTTGGTTCCGAGGTGGAGCTTGGTAGCCTTGTCGACCGCCTCCTCGGTTCCCAACATTGCCTCTCCACGGCTGGCGATGTCCTCTGATAGCCCTCAGTTGTTGGTTCGCCGGCCTTTGGAAGTTCGGGCGATTTCCTCCCCTTGCTTGGGGTGTGGCGCACTGATGAGCATAGTGTCCAAGCCCGTTGCAGTTAAAGCATCTCACTTCCCCTCGTCGGCAATCACCCAGGTGTCTCTTCCCGCATGCTTGACAGTGCTGCAGACCTATATCCCTCTGGTCACGCCTCGGAAATGGCTGGGGATTGTTCCTTTGGAAGTTCTGATTGCCGTACCTCCCCTAGAAATTTTGTTGTCTGCCTTGCTCTTGGCGCTTCTGGCTGCCTTGTCCTGGAACGAATTGTCTTGGCGGCTCTTCCCACTTCCTTTTCTGCATCGGAGCTGGGGCCTGTGCCTCTTGTGCTCCCCATTCCGGCAGTCTCTTCATATTTCTGGACGCCTCAATGTCCAGAGCATTGCTCAACAACTCTTGATAACTCAGCCCTTTCATAGTTGCCAGCTGTGTGCGGATTTCTTCACACAATCCATCCCTGAACTTTCCCGCCATCTTCTGTGGCGTGTCCGCTAGATGCGGAGCCATCTGAAGTAACTCCCCAAACTTGGTGTCATATTCCTCTACTGTTAGTTTTCCTTGCTCGAACAAGAAAAATTCTACCGCCTTCTCCTTCCGATACTGTTTTGGCACGTACTTCTCAAACAAAGCTTCCTTAAATCTGTCCCAGCTCAAATGGTCTCTCTCTGCCGGCGCAACAGACTTCACATATGTCTCCCACCATCGGTCTGCTTTCCCTTTCAGTTGATAAGACATGCAGTTTATCTTCTCTTCCTCTGAACACCGCATGTGCTTGAAGATCTTCTCAAGCTCTTGCACCCAGTCCTCTGCAGCTGCTAGACCTCCTGTTCCATCAAAAGTGGGAGGCTGCTGCTTCCTGAAGGTTTCCACCCACTTTACCGAAGAAATCTCAGGTGCAAACCCATGTGGTGGTGGGAATTGACCATGTTGGTCCGCTGGGCCTTCATCATCTGATATGATCTCATACTCTTCATAGCCTTGGTTGATAGGGGCCTCCTCCCAGTTTGGGTTTTCGTATTCAGGTTGTGGGATAGCTCTCCCACGACCTCTGCCCCTCTGACCTCTGCCTCTACCTCGTCCGCGGCCTCTGCCTCTGCCACGACCCCTTCCCCTTCCTTGATCGATAAACTCCATTACCTTCAATGTCAAACAACACTTAATTAATAATTCCATAACATCCTCACATCATAATATTCATAATATCCTGGAATCACGCCATCCATTCACTACTCACTCAAAACTTGTAAACAATCAACACCACATTCAAAATCCAAAATGTTCCATACAATAATCCTCAAGTACTTTAACCAGTCTCACACGTTACAAATCCAATACAACCGAGAATACAAGTTCCAACAATAATAAATTTCAACAACGGTTAATTTTAGTCTCTGTCCAGAACATGATCATAAATAGAGTGCAATAAGCAATAATGAAATGTCCAAATCTAGATAAAATAACTAGCAATAAACCCGTATGACTCTCACTCGGATCCCTCGGATGGATCCTCCTCCTCATCATCATCCTCCCTCTTCATCGGCATCTTACCCCTGTCCTGAGCTGTCATCCTCCCCCTCGGCTGCTCTCAGTATCGCTGGATAGACAGATAGGTGCCTGTCTCGTCCCCTGGCCATAAGCAATCCCATGACCTCCGAATATGTTCTCACACCCGCTAGTGGTCTGTCTCGGCCACATCTCGGCACCGTCCAAACCATAGTCATGTACCTGGTTGGCCCCGCTAGGCCCTCCCAAATCATGATGTGGCTGCTGAACCGGTGGTACAGGCGTATCCTGACATCCATATGGCAGAGTCGGGTCCTGCTGCGGTGGTGGATACTGGACTGAAGCTGTGGAGAAATCACACCATGCATAAGGATCATACGCTCCTCCCTACTGTAATCCATGCTGGGGTGACGCATAAGCCGCTACGGGCGTGCTCGGTGTAGGGCGTATCCTTGGACGTGACGTGGATGCGGGTGCATCTGGTGCCGTAGATGGTGCTGGCAGTAAAGATGGTGTCCACTGCGGTGACGACTGCTGCAATGCTACCTGGTAGTCAACATACCCAGAGGATCCCACAGGATCAAAGTAAGGACCAACTGATCCTCCCGATCGGAACTCGGATGGTACCACCATCTGTGCTATAGATGATGATGCGGGTATAGGCCTCGTCTGCGGCGCCTCACCTGTCGCTGACGCCTGCGTGCTCTATGAAGATGCTGGCGATACTCCCTCAGCCAGTGCTGCCTCCTGAAGGAGCGCGGCCATGAAGGTTTGGAAGCTCCCTCGAGTACCGGTCCGCTGGTTACGGTGAACTCTAGCTAACTCCAATGTCCGAGTAGTCCATCTCGACGACATCAGCTCCGCGGTCCTCTCCATAGCCTCTGCATCTGTGATGCCCTGTCCTCTCGCCTGTCTCCAAAAATTCCAGTGCTCCAACAACGTGTTAGTCAAATTGTCCTCCTCGAATGGTGGGGCACTCCTAAAACGAAACGCTGCGCTCCTAGGGTCCATCTGTCATAATAACAATGTTAAACGATCAGTCCAAGGTCATAAATAACATCAATACGCAACTCTGTGTCTCGGGACAATTGCCGGCCTCCGATACACTATGCCGAGGGCTCTAACAAATCCTCGCGCTAAAACACACTCACTCGAGTCTTGACTAATGTGCCAGGCTCCTTGTGCATTCTGCACACTTAACCAATTACTGGATTTTCCAATTCAAGGAAATTTTCAATTTCACGACATAAGGTCAAGTTCTAAGTTCAATAGTCAGCTTCTTCGTTCTTACAACATTATACTACAACTCATTTCGACTAGCACATCTATAGCCATAATACCAAGGTTAACTGCTTGCATTAAATTCCAAATTCACCATAAAACCAAACTCAACTCACATTTTCTAGAAGGGTCACCTCATGGGTGCCGAATAGAAATCACTTTCAACCTGTTTGGAAATAACAAAACTTTCTCAAAATTTTTACAACTTTCATAAATCAAATACTTTCTCGACTCAACACCTTGAAATCACTACACCACAATCAATGTTAGCACTCTGGCTTAACATAAAATCAATCCATTTGAATCAACCCAACTTTCTTGTTTCACCTAGAAATACCAACTTATTTCCTTTCTCAAAACATTTTGGAAAATATTTACACTGTTTCCAGAATATTCAAATCATACTTAAATTGCAAGCAGGGGAAACTTTTAAATCTTAACATGTAAAGTTTCTAAACGTACCTCAGGTGGCGCAGGATGGAGTAGGGTGTAAACATGAGCGAACACTTCTCACGACTTTCAAAATTTCAAACACTTCTAAGACTCAAAGTTTCAAAATACTTGAAATTATTTAAAAGCTTCAAAACTTAGCTCTGATACCACCTCTGTAACGCCCCCACCTGACCTTCCCAATTTAAGGTCGCGTTACATTGATGTTTCAGGTTTTATTAAACACTTCTTTGCTTAAATAAATAAACAAGCGGAGAATTTAATAATAAAAGAGTTCCAGAAATAGTGTAAATCATACTTCGAGTCATGAGAATTCCGACCAGTTATGTCAATTACTTTGTGTCGGTCGACACAAGTGTGTCGTCACACCTGTTGACTTGCCCTCGACACGATTTGTGTCGATCGACATGCGCGGTCAATCTCCTCACTTCGGCCGAGCCCTGTGTCGGTCGACACACTCCTGTGTCGATCAACACAGGTTGTCTTCCTCGCGAGTTTGCCGGAGACAAACCTGTAACTCGCCGTTTCTCGTCCCTCACAGCCCCGATTACACATGCAATTATGTATTTGGACTCCCTAGACTACGGGGAACAAGAATATGGCCACAAAACTCGTAAATACAACGAAAAACGGGGACAAGAACTACCTCGTCGGAACTCCTCCACACGCGGCGGCGGTCGCGATTTCCGGTGGCCAAAGCTCACTTTCAGACCGTCCGAACACTCCTCACACGATGGGGAACACTTCTACATCGTCAAAACATGGATTCGAGCTCGATTAATCAAGATTCAATAATTAAATCCAAATTCTAACTTGAATAAGCACCTTACCTTCTCTCTAAGTTTTCTCCGTCCACACTCAACCTCACGATCGCTGCTTTATGTCAATACGAAGCCCGAAGAACGAGATACACAATGATGGTGGTGGCTCGTCCAATGGTGGTCGGAGGCGGCCGGAATCTCGTCGGAAAGTCGACGGGAAAAATGGGTTGAAGGGTGGGGAGTCTCTCTCTCTCTCTCTTTCTAGGTTATAACATATGGTGAAAAAGATTATACTATGATTCCTTCCCCTATTTATACTCTCAACATATAATATCATATAGTATGATTAATATATACTTGAACATATACCTATATCCTAGATTCCATATAATTTCCCATGTACATCACAATTAAATCTTATTATTTCCAAGATTTCTCCTTTCCTCAATATACATGATAAATCATATCATTTTCTCAATTCAATAATAATACCAATCTCATTATTTCAAATGCTTCCTTAATTAAGAATGAGTAATATAAATGCTCTTAATTTAATAAAATTCTCTTTATTGACTCCGAATAAATAATACACGGTAAGTTTGGACACGGGGTGTTACAGAAGATCACTTAAAGAATATATTTTGGGCTGATTCTATTGCACGGAGAAATTTCCATGTTTTCGGAGATACAGTGTCGTTTGATGCAACATACAATACAAACAGGTGCATTTAATATTTTTTTTAATTAATGTCCAACATTGATTAATATTGCTTGTTGATGTAATATTTATTGCTTCATATATTTTGTTTTATTACTTCCTTGTATTGATTTTTGTTTTTTGTTTTAAGGTATGACATGCGATTTTTACCTTTTACGGGAAAGGATAATTATGGAAAAATCATATCATTTGGTGCAAGTTTGTTGGCAAGAGAAGATGTGGAGTCGTATGCATGGGTTTTGGAGAAATTCATACAATGTATGGGTGCACATCCATATATTATTCTAACTGATCAAGATCCAACTCTAAAGATTGCAGTCGAACGTGTTCTGGTAAATACACGACATCGACTATGCATGTGGCACATAACAGAGAAGGCTCCCAAAAAGATTTGCAAGCTTTTAAATGAGAAAGACGAGTTTTTGAAAAGATTTAACTCAATCGTGTGGAATGATCATATGTTACCGGAAAAATTTGACGAAGAGTGGACAAAAATGCTATCTGATTTTCAGTTGACCGGTGATAATTAGTTTCAAGGATTGTACAATCTGAAGAATTATTGGATTTCTGGATATTTTCTTGATTGCCCAATGGGCGGGCTGGTGAAGACTACATCCATCTCTGAAAGCGTAAATAGCTTTTTCGGAAGGTACACAAGACATTACTCAAATCTTGTTGAGTTTTTGATGCACTTTGATAATGCTATTGAATCTCAAAGACACACAAATATGAGAATGAATAGTTTGGACTTGTCTTCTAGTTATGAATTGAAGACAGATCTCCAAATAGAGAAACATGCTTCCATCTTATATACTAATTCGATATTCAAAGATGTTCAGGATGAAATCTATGATGCTTGTTATAAATGTCGGATTGAGAATGTTTCTCGTGAAGGAGATGTTAAAAAGTATGAGGTTGCTCATAGAAATGGCGATTTTTTTTGGGTTGTTTACAATGAACTGAGTAAATTCTACTCATGTGGTTGTAAGAAGTTTGAAAGGGTTGGCTTGCTATGTTGTCACATTTTTTTACTGTTGAAGGATTTAGAAGTGAAGGAGATCCCACAGATATATGTAAAATGGAGATGGACTAAGCAAGCATATTTACATCCGGTTCATTCAAATAGTGACTCTAACTTCCAGGATGATACATGTTTTATTGATGAAAGGAAAGTGAAGATTAAATCACTGCATGCAAAATTTTATGAAATTCTTGCATTAGTTGAGGGTGGAAGTCTTGAAAATATAGACATTGCAGTGAATGGTTTTACAGATGTCGCAGATAGGTTGCGAACTTATGAAGGTAATGGAAATTCTACTCTTTTGAAGAAAGGTGTGTTTGAGCAATTCTATGGAAAGACTATCCCGAAGGATGTATCTGTTTTGCCACCAAAGCACATAAAGGCAAAAGGAAGTGGTAGAAGGATCAAGTCAAAGAAGGAAAAAGAGTTCTTCTCGAGACAAAAAACAGGGTCGCATGTGTAGGAGATGCAAGCAGGTGGCGACACATGATACAAGGAATTGCAATGTAATACTAGATGAACAAGCAAACATTTGATTTTCTTTTCCCGGTTCATTTCATTTGTAAACATTTTAAGTAATGATTTTCGATTTATTTTATATGATATCATTTGTTTTATAGCTTGTTCCTTAGTAGTATATTGCTTGATACTTATTAGTCAATTGCTTGTTATAATTCGTATATTCATTTTACACATTAGAACTTATAAAACCTCCAAACTGTTATGAACGAACAATATTATTATTTTAGTTGTGATAAATATTAATGTAGATTATTAAAATTTTAAATTAATTCTTGCTTGCTTTGCACTTTTACTTCGCTTTCTATTAAATAATGTAATGCTTGATAAATCATTTAAATTAATAAAACACGTATGTTTATTTAAACTATACTCTTTTTGTTGCTTATTACTTACAATTTTATAGCTTTATATTACGTATTTCACTGCTTTATATAACATGTTAACAATAAACAACATAAATGAAACCAAGTTCATAAAAATTATTTAAAAATACCAACAATAAATATCTAAGACATCATTTCGTGATAAGAACTGGAAATGTTGAGCAACAACATTTTTGCTTTTTTGAGCTTCCACATTGATATTACAACGTAGAATTTTGCTTGCTATTTTAATATGGAGGTCGGTTAGAGCCGTCTAGCATCTCTTTCTTAATCCATTGTGCCATATGTCTTGGCTTTGTCCCATATATGTTTTGCTCATAACAGTTTCGATTTATTTTACTTGTAATAATTTGTTTTGTAGCTTGGTCTTAAATAGTTTATTGCTTGCTATGTATTAGTAAATTGCTTGTTAAAATCAGTATATTCATTTATATATCACAACATGCCACATAAAGAAACACATGAACGTAGAGACAACCGTTCATTATACCTAAACTGATCACAAATATAAGCTGATATGAGGTTTTCGGCGGAAATTTCCTGATGGCTCAATATCGAGGTATATTATAAGTTTAAGCGTGGTAAATATTAATATACATAATTAATTTTTATAATTAAGTGTTGCTTATTTTGCACTATTATTTTGCTTTTTATTAACTAATTTTATGCTTGATATAATCATTTAATTATATTTAACATGTTTGTTTATTTAAAAAATACTCTCTTTATTTTTTATTATTTACAATTGTAGAGTTTTATATTACGTATTTCGTTGCTTAAATAATTTGGCTTCATTCATATCTCATTTTAACAAGTAAACACTTAACAACATAAATCAAAATAAGTTTATAAAAAAAATATTTATTAATACCAACGTTAAATAACATTAAAAAAAGTTCCAAAAACTAATAACATTAAAATCCATGTCAAAGAAACTAAAAACGAATAATCATATGTCATTATAGCATGATCAATATCTAAGTCCCCATCTCGCGATAAGAATTGGAAATGCTGAGCAGCAGCATCTGTGATTTTTTTAGCCTCCACATTGATATTACAACGTAGAATCTTGCTTGCTATTTTAATCCGGAGGTAGGATAGAGCCTTGTTGCATCTCTTTCTCAGTCCACTGTTCCATTTGTCTTGACTTTCTCCCATATATGTTTCCATGTGACGCATGAGATAAACTCCACAATCAGTTTCATTTTGACTGTCCCTCCAAGGCATTTTCAGTAGTTTAACCTCAAACTTATTAAGAATATGTTCTCTTGTTTTCAAACCTTGATGGACAAGATATCGACCAAAAAACCTTTTCTGTAAAAAAAAAAAAAAGAATTTACAATATAGTTCACAAACTTCTTCGTTAATTAAATTTATTGTTAAAACATAGCACAAAGTTGGATGTCAAGCTATAAAATAAAACCAATAATGCAAAAAATAATTATGTATCAAGCTATAAAATGCTATAACCTTTTCTGTAAAAAAAAAATTACAATATAGTTCACAAACTTCTTCGTTAATTAAAATTTATTGTTAAAAGAGACCACAAAGTTGGCTGTCAAGCTATAAAATAAAACCAATAAAGCAAAAAATAATTATGCATCAAGCTATAAAATATCAAAACAATATATAGTTTTATAAATTTTTTTATATATTAAAATTGAAAACAGTAACCAATATTATTACCTTATCAAGAAATAAAATACTAAGTAAAAAGAATATTTTATTACCACAATATTAGGCACACGTCCATATTTAACCTCCAGGGACTCATGAGCATTGTTGTATTCGAGGTTGTCAATTATTTCAACTTTTTGCTTCAAGAAATTCAAACAAATAAGATACCAATGCTCTTGAGATAAAATGGGATAAATACCTGAAAAAATGTATACAAAGTAGTGTTAAATAAGCCAAGATAGATTGATTCTTAAACAGAAACATGTACAAGATCTATGAAATTTACCAATTGAACTTTCAACAAATCAACTCCAGAATCATGCACATCCCGATCAATCAATGATACAAAGTTTTCTAATCGTTGTACCTCGCTATCTCCAGCAGGTGGATTTGTAATGCAGTGAATCTGTATAAAACGTAGTATATAATAACTATTGAATTACTTTTAGAACTTTATAATAGAATATTATACTTACGCAAGCATCTGTGTTGACAAAATATCTATATGGGATTCTTTTCCTCGCATCCTTTCTTGATGATTCAAGACAGCACACCAAGCATTGACTACAAAGTTACAAACGAACAATCTTGGAGCAATTGACTCAAAATCATTACGCGTAACTCTAATTCTTCCAGCTCTAAAAATGGTATCCAATCTGCATATCATATTAAATTAATTACATGTAAAGATATTATATTAAAAATAAAACATTATTATTATTCACCACATACCTATCATCATCAACCTTGTGGAATAACCAACAATAAATCTCATTTTCCTCTTTTGATAATTTTGCAGAAATTCCAATGGATCTTTCAACAAACGGAGATAAAAAAACCTCGGTTTGTTTATGAGGTCTGATGCTTTTCTTCTTTTGAATTTGCTTAGTTGTCTAAAAAAAATTTATGAAACATATAAATAAGAGTAGCATCAGTGTAAGACAAATAAGCAATAAAATTGGTAATTTCAAGCAATAAAGTACAATAACAAAGCAATAAAAAGTAAGAAATATATACCTTATCTGCTTCAGACCCATTTTTTTCTTTATCATTCTTTCTTTTACTTCGTAAATCAAGCTATTATTTAAATGGAAAATTATTAATAAGATTAACAAAGATATAAGATTTTAAAATTAAAATTTATACCATAGTATCATCTTCTGTCTGTTTTTCAACGGCGCGAGAAGCAGTACATGGAACAATGGGTGAATTTGAATTACCATTCTGCATAAATAATAACCCTCAATTAGTTCATAAATAGATTCTTAAAAAAGTAACTTTATATTAAGACCAATAAAACTGTAAAACAAAAAAGCAATAAAATTTGTTATTTCAAGCAATACAGTACAATAACAAAGCAATATAATTCTATTAAGCAATATAACATTATAACAAAGCAATAACAAGCTTCTGATTCGATTAAGCTATATAACAAAGCATAACAAGCAATAGAATGCTTCTAATATTCCTAATATTAATATTATTTAATATATTACAATCTATAAAAATTAAAATATGGAACATTAAACAACAAAATTCTAAGAAATAAATTGGAGCAAAATAAGCAATTTCATTTATTGTTATTAAGGAATAATAACAAATTAAAAAGTAAGAAATATATACCTTATCTGCTTCGGCCCCATTTTTTCCTTTATCATTCTTTCTTTTACTCCGTAATTCAAGCTATCATTTAAAAGAAAATAATTTATAAGATTAACAAAGATATAACATTTAAATATGAAAATTTATACCATAGTATCTTCTTCGGTCTGTTTTTCAGCGGCGCGAGAAGCAGTACATGGAACAATGGGTGAATTTAAATTACCATTCTGCATAAATAATAACCCTCAATTAGTTCATAAATAGATTCTTAAAAATATAACTTTATATTAAAATAAATTATATATAAATTGTACCTCATCTAACTCCATTTGTGTCAAACCAATACTGTATGAAGGACCATCATCCATTTGGTTAATGAAATCATTCTTCCTCAACAATGTTTCTTCAATCTGCACAACATCATTGATGAACTCTTCATCCCATTCCCCATATAATTCCTGCGTGTTGTTAATGTTTGGCTCATTCTCCAGGGTGGATGTTTAATTGGTAGAATTGGAAATTGCTCCAAAAAGATGTTTTGTGCTCTCAATCAATTTTTTGAAATTCATGCTTCCGAACAGGGTGGTTGGACTCTCTTGTAGGTCTTTCAAAAACTCAATCACACTCTCAGTCATTTTCTTAGCTGATTTTTGTAGCTTTATAGCATGCATTTTAACTGCTTGCTCATTCGAGGTAGATGCATGCAATCCAGTAGCAGCTGCAACAGTTTCTTCATTTACTACCAATTTCTCAGTTGGATATCCAGTTCCAAATCTTCCTATACCAATCTCTAATGCTTGCCGTTTGTTAACAAGCTTCAGAGTCCATCCATTTATTGTTCATCCATTTATTGTTGGAAACATCCTTGGTACAGTTCGCATTCCAACAACTACTCTATCAATATAAAAACCCTGCTAGAAAAAAATGAATGGTTAAACATGCAATAAATTTAATAATAAATATCAATAAATATATTGAACTTTAAAAAATTGTAGAATTTTACCACCAAAAACAACATTGGCCCAAGAAATGGCTTTGAAGTGTTTGACTTCCATTTTCTCTTTTCTTGTAGCAATGCTTGAAAAGTGTACTTGCACCAGTTCAGATCCTTAATCTTGCTCACTTCCTCAAAGTTTCCTAGTAACCTTTGACTTACATAACCAGTGCTAGTACTCTCAATCAAGCAATTCATTACAAGAATAACAAACTGACGCTTAAACCAATCTCCCCCATCAGTGTGAGCTAACATTGAACTTTTAACATGTGACAAGGCTATGGTCTTTGGATTAGGAGCAGCGGTTGCAGTCTTCCATTCTTCCAAAAAATCTTGATTTGGGCATAAGTGGTCCTTAGCAATATTTATTTTGCCTCTGGGAAAACCTAACGTTATAAACACATCCTCCTCGTCTATATGTATTCTCCTATCTCCATCTAAGTACAGCTCACAACTATGCTCATTGAAGTTGGACAAAAGATAATATGCCAGTTTGCGTGGAAGTTCATTAACCTTTAACTCAAGCAAATGACCAAATCCTATATCCTTCACAGATTTCTTTTGTAACTCATTAAGCTTTGCTATGGACTCTAAAAGCAAAGTAGGGCTTGTACGACTGGTAAGTACTGGAAAGACTTTAGCCAATTCATTTGTTACCGAACCCTTTTTCGTCGCATTCTCTGTTAAAATTTAAATTAAACAAATTATAGTTACAATAAATATATAAATCGTGATATATATATATATATATATATATATATATATTGATCAAGCAATATATATATACTAATCAAGCAATACATATATACTGATCAAGCAATAAATATGTAAATCGTGATATATACATACATATATATAAATATATATTTGATCAAGCAATATATATATATATA